>JAPYZL010032955.1:0-52948 GCA_030522825.1 Platygaster orseoliae | reverse complement strand
GCTATATCTTTCAATCAAAAAAATAAATTTTCAAAACGAGCACTTCTCTCTCGCATGAACCAAAAGAAACCCACGCGTAGTATATATACCGCGCTCAAGTGATACTACTGTCGACTTAGCCTGTCGTAATACTTCGGAAGTCGTATTGGGCGCCCTTTTACCCAGAAGCCTTTAAAGACATTTTTTAGCACTCTAATGGATAGAATTTTTTTCCCCCCTGATGCATATAATGTCACTTCTAATGGTGGTAAAGGTTAGCTTAAGCTCTCCCGCATGGATCGTGGCAACTATACGTTGACTGATTGGTGTGGCATTTGACGACTATGAAAAAAATCGTTCCTCATTTGGTATTTTTTTTTCAAACTGTTTGGTAGTTAATGCCAAATATACCCGTTACCCCCGATACTTTCATTTTACCAAACTCTTGGCAATATTTACTAATATTGGAAATTATCACCACTTCACCTAAAGTTTGGTAAATTCTACCCGCCGTTTCGATAAAATTTACAAAAAATTTTTCTGCGTGTAGTATGAATTTTGAAAAATTCAGGAATGTTTGTTAGAGTTTTCTTTGAGTTAAAAATATTGCAAAAAAAAAAATGAAAAACATAAAAAATAAAAAATCGGTCATGATTGTAAAACATTAGAAAAATAAGTAGAAATTCTGAAAATGATAATAAATACCGTATACATAAATCATAATTTTTTAAATTGCGTACAATCGCAAAACTTGCGTGATGTTCTTGAAATTTTGAAAAATCAAAAAATTATAAGTAAACCTTAATATCAACCCGAACTTCATAAATAAATAAGTACAGATTTCCCATGTTATGAATTTTTAGACTTTTTTTACTGGATTATTCAACCAAAATTTTTATTTTCTCTGTATTCTCCATTCCTGCTTCTTATATAATGAATCTTGCAATATTCAAATAAAATAAAATTTCGTTTCGTTAAGCCTGCAAACAAAAATCCTCAAACTTTCTCCTCAAATAGTTTTTGAACACCTTAATAAATGATACAAAAATAAACTAAAAACCAAAAATCTACCAAAAATTAGGTTACTGAAAATAAACCCATTCCAAAATAAAGTATGTAGTATGTATTCTAAAACCCCGAGTCTCTCACCTCTTGAATCCGTCGATAAACCAGATTTGTATGAATTTTTAAAAAATTTTAAATGTTTGTAATATTTTTTTTGGAGTTAAGAATATTTGAAAAAAAAAAAAATAAATGAAAAATATAAATAAAATCAAGAATCGTCCATGATCCTGAAAAATTAAATGAATAAGTATAAATTTAGAAAATGATAATAAATACCGTACATTTTTTATAATTTTTTTAATTGCGTAGAATTTCAAAACTTGCGTGATTTCCTTGTATTTAAAAAAAAATTAAAAAACTGCTAGTATTTTTCAATATCAACTAAAACTTCAAAAAATAAGTTAGGACAGATTTCCCATGTTTTCTATTTTCAAACTTTTTTTACTGGGTTAATTCAACATACATTTTTCTTTTCTCCGTATTCTCCTTTGTTCCTTGTTATACAATGAATCCTACGATATTTAAATGAAATAAAATTTCAAACAAAAATTGACAAACTTTTTTCGCAAATAGTTTTTCAACACCTCAATAAATTATACAAAAATAACACCAAAATCCGAAAATACACCGAAAATTCAATTCTGAAAAAACACTAATCCCAGAAAAAACTAACTATTCTGAAAACCCGAGTTTCTCACTTCTCGAATTCCAATCCGTCGATAAACCAGATAAACCTCGTAAAAGTAGCTAAAAAAGTCGACAGATTGAAACTTAGAATCATCAAAAACCTCATTCATACCTCAAACCTACCAAACAACCCCTAAAAACCTCGAGCACTATCCAAAAACCGCATCGAAAAACCACGGCGGTCCATCCGTACAAACTTCAATCGGAAAGTTTCTCCGGGCACTTTTTGCCTTTTCTCGGGCGACAGATGCGCCCTCGTGTTTTTTCCTACCCCTGACCAAAACTCGCTGTGCACGGATTTTTCGAGTTCCTTTTTTTTACCCTCGTCTTCTTTTTCTTCTTCCCACACCTCTTCCTGCCGAAATGATTTCGATGCGGAAGCCACGCGATAAAAGAAATCGCATACGGGGGCAGTACAGTTAAATCGGTGAAAAAAAGGAAGGTAAAAAAATGAAGAAGGAGCAGCTTGTCGACATGCGAGCCTAACGGGACGGCTAATGAAAAACGCAGGGATGAAAAAAGAACGCCGCTATACAAAAAAAAAAGATAAAAATGGGGGGCAGAGGGTGAGGACGCAACCCTTCCGCATACCAGTTTCTTTCTATTTTCTTTTACTCGTAATCACCCTTCGTGTTTTCGTGCATCACTTAGCGGTTTCCTTTCGTGTTACGTTTGATTGTTCTTCAAGGCTTTTCTGCTTTAAAATAGCGGATTTAGCCGGTCTGAATCCGCCCTCCGAAGCTTCCAAGGGATGTGTCCGTTCTTCGAATTTACAGCGATATTTGTTCGTGACTCGCCGAGTGATCCGCCGTGATTTTCGGCTTTATTTGTAACGCGAAAGTGAAATGCAACGGAAAAAAGTAAGAACAAATCGATATTTTGTTGCTTGGGAATAAAGATTCGAGAAAGAAAAACTTGCCTTAGATGTTTCGTGCTAAAAAAAAAATGTTGTTCTCGAGTAATTTTTGGTAAAAAGTACTGGAATAAGGTAACTTTGAAGAATTCAACGATTTCATCAATTAATATTATTAATTATTAAGTTTAAGTTAGATATGCAATTTTACTACAAGAAAATGATAGTGATGATGGTATTTCAAACATACTACTCCGTATTTCACTTCTAGAACGGAGTACACTGATCAATTTACTGCTTCTTTAATAAAAATGTGACAGAAATAATATAAAAATGGTAACTATAAAGGGAAAAAATGTGTTATTTTTATTGCTCTTTGAATTAATCGTGTTCTTTGACCATTTTAGAACAATGTGCATTTTTATTTTTATACTTTATTTCTTATTTTTATATATAATATATTTCATTTTTCTGTTTATGCTATTTCATTTTTATATTTTATTTTGAATATATTATTATTTAAGAACAAATTGCGATTTTACTGCAAGGAAATGATATGTAGTAATGATGTTTTTCCAAAGGTACCACTCTGTATTTTACTTCTAGAACGGAGTATACTGATCAATTTAATGCTTTTTAAATAAAAATTTGACAGAAATAAAGTAGAATTGTAATTATATATAAAAGAAATATGTAAATGTTATAGCTCTTTCAATTATTCATGTTTGATTAATATTGAAGAACAATATAATTCTTGAAATGAGTAACACATTGGTTACCGAAACGTCAAAACTAAGACATGAGTAGCTCATACCAGTTATACTTTGATATTAATAAAATTACTGAAGGTTTTTTATTTTATCAAGGAAAAATGATAATCTTGTAAAAACTTTTATAAGTATGCCATTTTTGAATAGATAATGTACAAAATCTAAAATGATATGTGACGCGCTTCGAAGAAAGGGACCTAGGAGGCATTTTATGTTAGAGTCATTTTCTTATTGAAAATAAGCAGATAATAGCCCTTATGTCAGATGCCTCTTAGGTCCCTTTCTTCGTGGCGCGTTACATATTTTATTTTTAAACTGATCAGTTGGAACCAAAAATGATTAGGGAAGAGTAACAATTAACACCTAATTTTTGACATGATTTCGGTTATTTATTTGACCCTCTTCAGGAAAATCATACTGTCCCTACTGTCCTAAAGATTTATAAACATTTTTTTTTGAATTATTATATTTTTCAGATTATTATATTTTGAATTTTTAAAATGTCTATTTTATTTACCTCCAATGATTGTTTTTTCAATTGTGAGTGAGGTTTTTAAAGTGATTTACTTTAACGACAATGACAAGATTTCAAACTTGTACCTCACAGAATTACAGCGATTTAAATTCAGAAACTTATTTCATATTTTTAGGACAGTATGACTTTCCTAAAGGGGGTCAAATAAATGACTGAAACCTTGATAAAAAATTGGGTGTTAATTATATTATTACTCTTCCCCAATAATTTTAGGCTCCAATTGATCGGTTTAAAACAAATTTTACATTGGAGTGGAGTGTTTTTCAAATTACTATAAAAGTTATCATAATGAAAATTGTACAAGAAAACTCGTTTTACATTTAATGCTCATGATTATCGATCCTGTGTAGTCAAATGAATGAAAAACTGATTTTCTGTTTCTATTTTGTTTGAAAAATTATTATATACTTTATTTTGACGTATTTATATTTTATATTTATAATGTAAGATATCGTTATTCAATTTTCAAGTTTATATATAATATTTTTTCATAATAATTCTTTCTTTTTCTTAATAATTCACGAATCCATTGAGATCTTATAAATATTTTCTATTCTGACATAATATCCTTATGAGGCTTTTCTATTTTTCTTATGTAAATGAATAAGATCACTTTTTTGCATTCGAAAAATTTTTCATAAAAATAATAGGTATGTTAAATGACATTGTAGATTCTTTTCATTTTTACCATACTTCTTACATTGGAGCGTATTTTGGAAATAAAGAATGTTACCGAAAGCTAAATTATTATTTTTGAAATAATTTTATACTTATTCTTCTTTATCCATTATAAAAATTTCACTATATACGGATATTAAATCTTATTCACTTGTACAACAGACTATACAATTTTTGTAATTATTCACCTTCTGCACATAATCACTTTTCTTATATCATTTTTACTAAACTGGTAATATTATGTTTAAAATTGAACGTTATTCACACTAAGAAATTGTAAAAAGCAAGATAAAAATACCATAATCTGAAATGAACTATTGTGGAAATTACAATATTCTACTAATTTTTCACATGGATATTACTAAAAGTACTGAATTGTGTATATTTATGTTTAATTTCTTTAATTTTAAACGTAATACTATTCCTTATCAGTCAAAAAAATTGTACAATGTTCATATAGAAGAAAATTTTTTGTTTCGTATGTCAAGAGATATTGTTTCGTCATCCTTCGGAAATATTCATAGACTACCTGACAGCAATGGTAAATAGAAACGCTTAAGTGATGTGCGAAAACAGGATAAAAAGGGACGCGAAAAGTCGTGTAATATAAGAAAAGGAGAAAAGGGCCGTGGCCGAGACGGCGCAATAAAATGTCTGGTTTATGGCACATGCACATTCGCCGCCGCGGATATCACTCTTCAGCAAATTGACAGCCGTGAAAATAAAAATCGCCAATTACGCGCGAGTGCTGTCGAAAAGTGTAAACAGATTGCGGGAAAATTACCCAACCAAAGCGCTGCTATCACTCACTCCCGAATTCCTCGGATCGCACCAATTACTTTTCGTGAAAAACATTTTCCGTTTCCATTAAACTTCACGTAAAAACCTCAGTCCCACGAGGCTTTCGCCAAAAACTTTTATCTATTTCAAACATCAAGAAGAATTTTAATGGATTAGAGAATATATTTACACATGCGAGTTGGAAATTCGTCGAATTTACCCGCTATTGTCGGAAAAATAAAAAAAATGCCTCCATTTTTCGCAGCATGCGAAGATTTATTTGTCTACTTCCAAATATTTTCGATACCACATTGCTCGCTATCTTATCTATTCGGGTGAAGAATTATTTTGATAACTCAAATTTTTTATCATCGTATGCTCAGTTGCTCACGATATTTTTTTCGTTTATCAAGCTTCCCCTAAAATACGCAGAATCATTTATTTACTGATGATTGCGAAGTGCATTCATCAAAGCTACAAAGAGAAAACGATGGTTGATGAAGGTTATCAGATTCTTGGCTATTTCAAGAAAATCGAAAGGTAGGTACGCTAAGGGACAATCTTTATTTCCTAGAGTGTTTTTTTACTCTACGTGTAGTCGAAATAGTGTAATTTTGTGACAAGTCAATGGTGAATGTTAAAAAATTTGTAATCCCTTCTTATTTTCTAGGTATTTATCTCTCTAGAAAATGAGTTATCTCGAATTTTAAGAGTTGAATTTCACTTCTTTCGAGTGCTTAAATTTTTTCTGCACTAAATATTATATTTTGAAAACCATTTCCCTCGTTGTGAATGATGGAAATTCGTTTTATGATGGAAAATGATGAAAAATGTTTTATTTCAAGGAAAATTATAGAATTTAGTAATTCAAATATCAATGAAATAAAAAACATTAAAAAAATAAAATAGAGAAAATGAAATGAAATGAATAATGATAGAAAATGTTTTTGAAATAATAAAAAAAAATTTTTTAATCATCCAAATTTTCATATCAGTTTCCTACATAAAAAAAAAAATGAACAAACTTTCAAGACGGAAAATCGAATTATAATCATGAAGTTTTAGGAAGTGTTAATTTAAATAATGATAAAATTTTTTCTTTTTGCTTTCTAAAATGAAAAAAAAGGAGTCGTTCTCATCCTAAGAGTTAGAACATTTTTCGGTGAAATGTTTATATGATTTATGTATTATGCGTGTTTGTTTGCTTTTTGAAATTTTTCGACTGCTAGCTTTAGACAAAAATAAAAAATACTCTGACGGATATTATAATTTACAATATTGAAGTAATTACAAAATAATACTCGTTCTTTGAAAAAATTTGAAAATGAATTCAGTTTGAGTTTACACATTGGCAATGTAAAGATGTTTTTATTTAAAGAAAAAAAAATTCATAAAATGTGTAAATAAAGCCACGATTCTAAAGTTTCGTTTTGTGTGTTTATTTAAAATCGTAATCGAGTGCATCTCAAAATGTTGTGAAAGGAAATTTCCATTTCAGAAATAAAAGTTGTATTTTGGAGGAAATTAATAAAAAATGTTTTCGATGTCCAGAATGTTAATTGATAATGATAATAATAATTTCAGAATATAATCAATTGTTTCATAAGGTGATCAAACTTTTTTTAAAAATGTTCTAGTAAAAATCATTCGAATTCATTAAAAACAAAACATGGTTATTAACAAAATGAATAATTTCGTTTCCAACAATTTTCCCGAATCCCTTTTTCCGAACAGTCCTTTTACCCAAAAACCGTTTTCTCGAATCCGTTTTCCCGAAAGGTCTTTTTCCCTAATCCATTTTCCCGAAGGGTTTTAGGGTTTTTTAATTTTCCCGAACGGGAAATTTTCTTATTAGCCTTAATTTCTAGAAATGCCATGGTTACGCATTTACGATTTTTAGATTTCAAAACTGTAATTAAAATTTTTAAATAATAAATAAAATTTTAACATTGTATTTTTAAATTAATTTTAAATAAAATTTTAAATGAAAATTTCTTAATATTGAAATAAAATAAAATTTACAATTTTTAAATTTAAAACTTTTACCATGACTCTTTTTATTGAAGACTCTTCATACGAAATTCATAAATGTATACAATTGAAATAAGAGTGAAATTCCAACCGAAATTCAGAAATTAATACTTTCGGGAAAATTGTCATTCGGGAAAAAATACTTTCGGAATAATGACATTTCGGGAAAATGGTCATTCGGGAAAATTACCGTTCGGGAACTTGGATTCGGGAAAATGACCGGTAATCCATCGGTATATAAACTTGATGATTTTAAACAATATCATGCATCGGGCGAAAATATGTTTATAACATTACCAACATTTTTCTTATGCTTTTGCAAAAATAAAAATAACAAAGCAATGGCTATGTACTTTAAATAACAGTTTCTATTTTCTTCAAATACGAACCTAGGAACAAATCTCAAATTTTTCTAGTTCCAAGATTCTGTTTGTGATCATTACAAATAAAAAATTTTTTTTTTTAAAGTACTTCCAGTTTCTGGAACCAATAGTTTTGGCTTTATAAATGAAGTTCGTTTAATGACAACCAAATTTCTTTTTTGTGACAAGAACTTTAGTTTTTTATTTTGAAAATCTTAGTAGTTCTACGCAAAACATTATTTCACCCATATTTCACTAAATATTGAGTAAAATATTATTAAAAACTCGTCACTTAGAATCAATTAAAGTTATCTAATCTATTTTTGCGTAACTTCTTCCAGAAATAATTTTTCTCCCACCATCTGCTATTTAAATAACAAACAAAAACTATGAGACGGTGTGAAATGAAATTAATCCATCTTAACTTGATGAATGTTTATCTCCCAAGTTTGCCAAGTTCGTTGCCGAGTCGAAGTTTATGAATGCGGCTCTTCCGTATTCGGAATTGTAATGTAAATCGCGCAACCTTCCGTCCTCCGACACTTGAATCAAAACGCAATCAAGAGGTTACATTTAACCGCGTCATAATGCGGGAATAAAAATTCCTCGCTAGCCATGAACTTTTGTTTCTCCGGGCTCGCTCTTTTTTCCTCCGCTTAATCCGTAACCGCGGTAAGGAATGGCGACTTCCCTACTAACTTTTCTACATTCTAAGTCTTCTATTTCCATTTCCTCGCGCTTTTTTGTCCCTCCGAGTTTTATACTTTTTTTTAACCCGCGGAACCGAGTTTGTTTCAACACATTGACCGTGAAAATAGTCATTCACGACCTCGGCATCTGTTTAAATAATGGCATTGTTCTGAAATCAAGGGCGAATCAATGCGATAAACGAAAAATAACGGAATCGACAATATTATGGAAAACGTTGATAGTTTTGAAGATAAGTTTCAGGTGACTTGAAGATTATTGAACGTACAAATTTTTACGCTCAATAATCATTCAATAATTTTTTAATCAATTTCTGTGCACGAAAGCCCTTTTAAATATTTTCGAGTTCTTCTATGGTCGTTATTTATGACAAGCAGAACTGATGAATAAATTATTAATGTTGAAATTTGAATCTACCTTTCAAAATGATAAATGTTAAAACCTTGAACTTTTTTATTTTTTATTCATTCCTATTACAAATGTACGTCAAAGATTATTAACAAAAAATCATTTATCGAATAACCTAAATCAGCCAAAATATCCTTGTATCCATAAACTGACAAAACATCACATTTACCAATATATACAATAGCTGCAGATTCTTCGCCGCAGTATTATATTGAATTTACAATGTAAATGTTTCAAAGATAAAATAAAATAAAGTGCTACTTAAATTATTATTTTGCCAACTACACGTATTCGGGGAGAAATCCTTCATGGACAGTAAGTTTATTCCACTGCATTGAAGAAACATTCAACTCGCATGGATGAAATATCACATTGCAGATATACGTTATTACTACGGAGTCTATGCCAGAAATGGGACTCGTGTTTCCCCTCCCGAAAATAATTGCCAATGCAGAGAGCAAGCCAAGCGATGAATCTTTTCCAAAAACTCGCGATACTTAGTAACTTTTTTCTTTTACGACATTTTCCCTCGTTACTCTCGCGCAACAACTAAGGTCCCAGATGCAAAAATTCGGAGAAAATCATATTCACCGCATAAAATAATTCCCTATGTGCAATATTTTTGATAATTTAGGTCGTTTTTAGTCATACTTTAGGGGCGCAGTAAAATTAAAAAGACAATGAGGGAATTATTCAAATTCAGCTACCAAAAATTCGATAAAATATGAACTTAGTAATTTTTTTGACGTGGCAACTAAGATTTTCTCAATAAAAATTGAACTTATAATAATGACAACACGAAAAAAAGTTTTTTTGATGTAAACAAAACTATTGTTTTATTGAGAACTTTGGTTTATGCATAATTTACTGAGTCTGTGGTGCTTTTTAATAGAAAAGGAATAATTCTTAATTTGAGATAATCACAAACAGATTCAACAAACAAGAAATAATAACCATTTTTCCGGAAGTTTATATTTGAAGAAAAAAATGCAAATATTTGAATGAGATACCATATTTTTGTAATTTTTCATAAAAACTCTTGAAAAAATATCTTTTCAAGAAAAGCAGTTTTTCGCTCAATGTGATATGATAATAAAAATTTTGAAGTTAAAAAATAAATGAATGCAAACCAAATCCTTTGTTAAGTTATAATAAAACTAATTTTTTTTATTAATTTTAACGATTTTAACTGAAAAATTTATAATGCAGAATTCAACTGCCTTGTGAGACGATGAGTTATATTCTGAAATATAAATTATTATCATCAATGTACATTTTCTACGTTGAAAAAAATTTTAGTTATTCAGTTCAAATGAAAATACTTGTTTCATAAAATCATATATAGTTTCTATTTTGAACATTTTTCGATTTTAAAATTGAACGGAAATATAAATTTCGGTTGATGACTTTATTTACAAATTTTATCGAAAGTTTTTTATGTCAGGTAAATAAATTTCAAAATTGCAGATTCTCAAACTTTATACGAATTCGTTCTCTTACTTTTTCTATAAGATAATAATAATTGAAAATATCACATAAAAAAAATTAATGAATGTGCAATTTTTAAATTATTCAAACATTTCTTTGCAAAATTTTACAGCTCCTGGGATAAGAAAAACCTGTATTTATTCATTTGAAAAAAAAAATAGATACTGATTTTGGCTCTTTACAAAAAATGAAGAAATTTAGTAGAAAAAGTTTGATAGCTTATTACTTTTTCCTGAGTCAAACAATGGACACAATATAATTATTCTAAAAATATTTGTTATATCGTCCATTTTTGATTCCAGTTTCGACCATTATTATACATTTTTTTATTTCCAATATGAATCATTTAATTCACAAATAATACTTATCATCTTGTAATTACAATGACCGAATGCAATTAATTACAAAATCCAAGAAGTTTCTTTTTTTCCTAATTTTTCACACGTGCCAGGTCTCATTTCGTCCTTATTTGGAAAAGCATTTTCGAGACAATACTTCTTGTTTTGCTGACGTGATAAATTGCACGAAAAAAATACCGATTACTCACGCATTCGTAGGAAGTTGTACTGGAATAGATTTTCTTTCTTTGTTCTCTTTTTTCTTTGTATAAAATATTTTGCAGTGGCTAACAATGAAGACTTGAGAGGAAATTTTATCGATTTTCTTACTCGTGCGAAGATAAATTGATAAGAATGGTTCGAAAAAGAAAATCCTTCGACAATCTTGAAAGTCGTACTCGTTGCAAACGTTGCTTTTAACAGGAACTGGATAAATGAACCTTGAATTTCCCGAACGAAAAGATTTTTTTTTTTTTTTTTTTTTTCATGAACTGTCAATGAAAACTACTTTTTTCTTTTATTTCAATTACTTGTTTCTAAATTACAGTATTTTTTTTCGCATTTTTAAGCGGAATTTTTTAACTTTCTAGCCGAGGAAAACAACATTCTTGAAAAATTGTAATGAAAGAAGTGGATTCCTATCAACCGTGAATTTCCCTGAAAATCCTTGATGCTTTTCCCGGAATGCCAAGTTCATATTATATTACGATTCTCATAAAATTTTATCAAGCAGTTCGGGAACGGAAAATCGTACAAATATTCGATAAGTACAATAATTGTAAATTACCCTTCATACATCTTTTCCATGCTCCTTGTTCTCATTTCGATTATCGGATTCCGCTTGATATTTTGCAATATCTTGCAATTGTAATAAAGGTGTAATTCTAGTGAATTGAACGAGTTTATTTATTCGAAAGAAATAGTCTGTAAATCGTAAGTTTTCACTGATGGAATGAAAGTGGAGTATCGAAATTGAATAAAAAAGATTCAACACGAAAAATGCGATTCTTTTTATTAAAACTGAATGAAAGAATTCAGTTGAGAGAATTTTAAAAAGCGTAGTTCTGTTTTCAATCGTTATTCGAAGGATTTTCATAAATATTTTTAATAAGTTTACTCTTATTTACGGATTAGTAAATTCCAATTTAACCTCTGCATTTTTATTTCATTCCATAATTTCGACAATATGGGTAAACAAATATCCAATAAATTTTTCGTACGCCATATTTATTGAACAGAACGAAGGTATAACTGCGAATAATCCATAAAAAATGACGATAATAATTTAAAGTAGTGAAAAGATAAATCCAGGATTGACTAAAGCGTCGGCCATTTCAGGAATCGCGATTGATCGAAATTTCAAAGTAATCCAGTACAAATTCAGGATCATTCGAAAAAACAATTAAAATCGCACCTTGGCTGATGCTGGAGGAAAGTAAAAAAATATATATTATATTTTTCGATATCTTCGTTTCTCGCTCAAATCGTTTCCTCGCACACACTCGCTCATCATCATTTTCCGCAATTCTCAAGTCGGTAAGAGCGACTATTCCAACAATCGTAATCGTAACAACACTTATGTCTACAATAAAATGAAGAGAATACGTATCATGTCACTTATTCGCTACTTTCGAGTGCGGCAGAAATAGAAATACGCGGAGTGTGTGTATATTAAGTGCCTACACTGACAAAATTTTTTCACTGACATTTGTAAAAAATAATCATGAAGTATTTTTCAAAACATTTTCATTTGGGTTTTTATATTACAGTGCAAACCTGGTGGATAGAGTTCCACAAATACATTTTACTTTTCATCCTCCATGGTTCGAACTTCGTGAAAAAATTTGAACAAATGTAATTCAGGCACGTAAAAAGTACAAGGTTTCCCGAGAACGAAGTTACAAAATATAAATCGTTGCAGGGCATGCTGTCAATTATACACATATAACTGATGAATTACCTATTTCAAAAATTATGAACCGTTAACTATTGTTGATAACTGTCTTTACCATACTGTACATTGCAATAATGTTATTACAAATTTCGCTGTACATATTACAAAACATCGTTTTTTTCACTACCATACATTCACGATGAAAAAATGCCTAAACTAGAAAATTTGTATGATCAAGATCATGCCCTTGGCAGGATTTCGCTGATTCAACAAAGCTTCGAATCAACAGAATCCTTTCTTTGATAGTCGGCATTGGGAAATTCGAAGCACACAAATTTGGGTTTCACGTTTTCAGTCTAAAGTTCATTAACTAAGGGAGAAAACATAGCCGGAAAATGTCGGAATTGATCTTGGTACTCGGAGAAACGGCGCCGGTAACAAAAAAAAGGGTGCAAAGGTCAACACTCCTCCGATTGGAGGAGAACGAACAAAAAAAGTAAACGTCGAAGGTCAGGTACTTGTACGGAGTTTCCCCGAGTACTTTGTATCATTTCGTCGGTAATTAAGAATTAACTAATCATCAGAAGAGGCTCCAGCGTTAGACACTCGTTCTCTTCGTCGTCGGCCATTTTTTTCCTTTATTTTCTCATTTGGATTCACGTGAAACATCGAGTGGCGGCGATGTCGCGGATCGTCAGAATCTGCAATGAAAAATCCATTAAATATACATGAATTTATAAAGTTTTATTACATTATAATATAATAAGTTAGTATATTATATAGTAGTTTTGGAGGTTCAAGTCTAATTTGAAAATGTCGACGAGGAAAATTCGACCTCGTAAAAGTGGAGAAAATATGATAAGTTACTCTATATAATTGATGGATACGAATGAAAAAACGGCGTGCTTGTAAATGGCGGAATTAATAGCTGACCCATTGTTGGTGAATGGGTAGAGTAGGTAGGTATGTAGGTTGTTTCGTGTTTCTCTTCCATAAATGCGTTCTGTCTCTACGTGCGCTTTTTTATAACCTCTTATTGGATTGAATTGTGTTTCATTTTCATAACCAACAGTAACAAATGTTTCAATAAATGAATATGGCTTACGTCAACATTAATTTATTTATTTTGATTTATAGTTTTTAATCTACTCTTACTAAATAAAATTAATGAGCGAGAAATTTTAGCAACATATTCGTTGTTATGAGTATAAATTATATAGCAAATCGTTTGTGAATATTTCGTAAATAACTGAAGAGGGTTTAGTAAATGGCCGTTTGTTCAGTTTTTTTTTTTAATGAAGTACTTTCAATTAGCTTCATCTGTTGATTGGCTGTGAATAAATTTACAATTTATCAATTATGCGAATGGAATTTTCACCTGCCAAATTTAAATCGCATGGAAAGTCGTAACTAGAGTTGAAGGAATTATTAAGAAATGAAAATGAATTTGAAAAATAAAACTCTACAAAAATAAGAAAGAGTAAAGTCGTGGAATTTGTAAAAAAAATATTGTACAATGAATTATATTCTGGAAAACAGCTCAAAAATGTAAGGGTCAAAAAGTCTTTTTGTTTTGTTTTTAGTATTTTTCAAATTTTGAAGAAGCAGTCGTTTCAAATATTTTTCAAAAACTGAAAGCATTTTCCAGATTATAATAAAGAAAAATATTCAACCAGAATTTGAAACAGATTTTTTTTTGTTTCATTAATTTGAAACATTTCAGTTTTTCTTGGAACATATTTCAAGATTTTCATTTAGGATATTTTTCAAATTTGTGCAACTTGTGTTTTAGATTTTCTAAAAACGAATGAAATTCAGAAGATTATAAACATAAGTTTGACTATTCATATGATCACGCAAAAATTCTGAATTTGCAACAATCGATATCGATTATATCTCGCAAAATGAAATATTTTAGAATTTCTAAAAATGCTTTTAAACATAAATAAATTGTTAACTTACAATTGTTTGTTGGATATTTTTAAGGTTGTTATTAAAATTACGTTATAAAATTTAAATTCGATCAAAGTACTAATACAATACATTACAATGAAACACGATAAAATACGATTATATTTTAATTATATAATTATAATCTGTTTGTTTCGAAAAGTATGAAATTTATTGATAAATTCAATACTTTTTTTATGATGGAACGAATTAAATATCATGAAATACAAATTATTACATACACAGAGTTGAAATATTTTTTTTTCGAAATAATTAAATTTAATAATCAAAATTCATGAAATATAAAAGAAATAAAACAAAAAAAAATTTTCGAATTTTTCGACTGCTCATTATATCCGATCAATAACTGCAAGTTATTAATTTATTCAATGAAAAATCTAAAAATATCCCGTTCTTTCTAAAGTTTCAGCTTTCTGTATTAAACCCTTTACAAACAAACAATTCAAGTACGTTACACACAATCTGTTTTCTTGCAAAGGGCTTACCGCAGAAAGCCAAAAGCTCGAAGGAAGTCGAAGATTATTATTTGTTTCCACTAAATAAATAACAATCTTGCTTCAAGCGATCACGTATCAAGGAAAACAGAAATACTTATTCTCAACATAGAATACATGTACTGATTCAATATTTTATTTCATGAAAAATCCTAAATTCACAAGAAAAATATCATAAAACTTGTCTTTAGTTTTCGATAACTTACGTAAAAAAATTATTTATTGCTTTGCAAAACCCATCGTTACCTCAAATTAATCGACAAATTTCTAAAATTCACAAACAACTCTCAAGTGACCTTCAAAATCACCGAAATAAACTACCGAAAAAAAACTCTCACTTTCGCAACACTTTCATAAATCTCTGTCAGGATTCCTCAAGTTTCCAATCCCCAAAACTGAATCTTGATCTACAACTCATATTAGCATGAACAATTACGTATTCGATAGACCAGAGTTCACCAAGTTCACGATCATCGGTGTAATGACTTGCACATATACACAATAGCCCCCCCCCCTCCTCCCAACACCCTAAGTCATTATAACTTTTCGCAACAAAGTACTATTTAACCTTCGATGTACGCGATGATTTATGTCGCGTTCTCGCGTTTTTCATGACTTTCCTACGGTAATTTCACTAAGAGTCATAAAATGTCCCTTTCGCCGAGTTTAATATCGTAAAACAAACAGCGCGGTATTGAAACAGTGAACCTAATACGCGCCATGAAAGTCAAGTTCAAGTTTCGAGCTCATAAACCGCGCGATATTAAACGCTACCGCTTTTTCGACTTTCTTTATATTTTCTCACCGATTAACCGAGTCGAATGTCATTAATTATTATTTTTGTTACGCTCAACCGAACGCTGATAAAACCGAGGCAATCGATTATCATTATTCTGGCTTTCGTTTTTCGCAAAAAAATTCAGTCGCACGTTTCATCACGTGTTTTGTTCGTCGACGATGATGGCTCATCTTTCTTCGTTTCGCCTTCCCAAGGCTTTAATTCGAGACGTCGATGAAATGAAGTCATGCAATTTCGAAAGTGATCCGAGAACGTGCACAAAAGTCAATTCGGTCTTCGAATATGGACGAGGTATTTTGAGGAAACATTTTTGATCCATTACCTTGTCAGAGGCGTAGGCAGGAAATATTTTTTCCGGGGGTTTTTGGGTAGAGAATCTGTCTTCGTATTGAATTACTTAAATTTTTTGTGAAGGATGTGATCAGGGTGTGTTTAGGATAGCAGCAACAGGAATTTTACGATTTTATGGAAAAGAGTTGATTTAGGAATGTTTCTTTCGATTACGTTATGTCGTTTTCGATTTCAATATTACTTTATATTCTTAATTCAAGAGTATGAGAAGTTTTGCAACTTGTTTATCATGACATGGAACATCGTTTTGCAACCTTGTGAAAACACTGAGACTTAGAAAAAATTCAGTATATCTGGATGGATAGAGCTAGAATATTGTGACTTTTGCAATGAAATTGCAGTTTTTGGATATTATTACATATTCTTGTCATTTTTATCGTCTTTATTATAATACTGTAAAGTAAAACTTTGAAAATTCATTTACCATTTTTATTCATATTTCCAGTTAAAGTAACATAATTTTCCATTTACTAAGAAAAAATACTTTACCTAATATTTTGAAGCTACGAACACTATTGAACAATCTGTAACATATTTACAACGCGTGAGCAATTAAAATTAAAAATAAAATACCCTATAAAATGCACAAATATTCTCTAAAATGCAATTTTATCGAAATTTGTGTAACAAATGAACATCAAATGCTATTATTTCATTTGAAAATCATAACAACATAACCTAACAATAAATGCAAAAAATAACTATATAAAATCTATACAAAAAAAAAATTGGTATTTCGATTGTATTTAATCTTGTTTATCTTATTCAGGTGGACATCAAGTTTTTTAACTATTTTCTTATGACGTTGAATGAAATTTCGAAATTAAAAACTATGAACCAACGGTTTTTTTTTAATGCATTTTAATGAAGAATTTCTCCATTTTATCAATTTATGCATTTTTCTATCATCTGCGTGAGTTGACATTAACATTCTGAATTCATGTTTATTTTGAATTGTTGTGTATTTTTGAGTGAAACTTAAAATTTCTATTAAATTATTGATATCATTCTCATTTATTAATTTTAATATCAAAATTTAAATTTTTTCAGGTTAATATTTTATATTTTATGAATTATTTTAAATTTTCAGTATTTAATAGTTCAAAATCAAAAATGTCTAATATTATCGTCAGACTTCTAGTTTTACCGAAAAAAAAATTAATTAATTAATTAAGACAATATTCTCCATTTTTAACTAATCTTCTACAGGCTGTAGAAATAAAAGTGGGAAGAAACTCCATGTATACGACCTAAAGGAATGTTTGGAATCAATGATAATTAAAAATTTATATAACGAGTCATTTCTAGCAGCCACGTGACTTCCTCGTCAAGGCTATCAAGGCGATCCGCTCAGACCCTCTCTCCCCTCGCGCCACTTAATCCTTGGGGGTGTTTCTTTTTCAAATTTATTATTTGGAAAAAGTTTAACGACCAAAAACACCATTTTACTCTCGGAAATTTTTCAACATTTTTTTTCGTAACGTCTTAAAACTTCGAAATTATCGAAACAAAATTTTCAATGTTAGTTCACATACTTTTCTTCACGTTAAATGAAGAAGACATTTAAAATAGCAGAATATTATTTGTGGAATTCATTGCTCTTGATGTAATTATTTATAATTATAGACACGTCTTTTCTGAAAATTTCATACTTGCGATTGGCTTTTCGCACTGAGCATATCTTTCCTAAAAAATTTTTGAAAAAATTTAAAAGACTCGATGACGATCGTAGCGAAAAGAAAAACAGAAAAATGTTTTCATGCTGATTTTCGGGCCGATCGTCACGCCTATAAATACCGCTCGCGAAAATATTCAAATTCTAATCGAGTGCCAAAAAGTGGCTAGTTTTGGTCGGAAACCGGTTCATGCAAAAAAAGGAGCCGGCGGAGTGAAATTTTTTCGTCGGATTTCTCGATGTTGCTGAGGCAAAAAAACAACGTTCCGATGCAATAATCAATCGGTGTATTGCAAATTTCATTTCGAAGGATAAAACATGACGAGAAATTCGTATTTGCTTACAAAAAAAAGGAACTCTTTTTTTGGTTGCAACGAAATTGGCGGGAAATTCTTTTCCTGGGGCATAGGAAATTTATATTTTTATTTTGAATTGTTGATATTTCCGATCAATGAATATTAGCTTTTGAGATGGATTTTTGAACATTTGATGGACGTTTCGGTTTTCAATTTGTTGCTATGAATTGGACAGAAAAAATGATGCTTCTAAAAATGTGATTGAAGTTACGGCCTTCGTTATCAATTTTTACAACATTTTTCGGTGCTTTAAAGAATAATAGTTTGATAAAAAAGTTTTCAAAGTTATAAATGTTAAAGTTCATATATTTGAAATAAATTTTTTACATTTTCTTCTGATGCTTCGATTTTTAAACCCCAAAATGTATCGATTAGATAAGTTAATTTTTACTGAATCGTCAAAACTTTTCATAATTTACGAAGAGTATGACCATTTTGTAGATTTCTGGAACCGTAATGGAGTTTTTGTGATTTTCGACGATTTCTACAGAATGAAACATTTTTGAAACATCTTGAAGTTTCTTTTATAGTCTACAAAATTTACAAACAATATCTAAATATTTCAAAATTTAACGAACTTTTTAGCATGATAAATAATAATGGATGGCGTCATGTAGTCCCAAATTTTTTCATCCCAAATTTTTTTGGGTGGGGTCATCTGGTCCCGAATTTTTTGACCCTAAATTTTTTTATTCAATATTCCAAAAAAAAAATTTAGGATGAAAAAATTTGGGACCAAATGACCCGAACCAAAAAATTTAGGATAAAAAAATTTGGGATAAAATGACCCCACCCATAATAATCTCCAGAATGTTTGATGTTTTATGTTTTGAACAACGTTCCGAATTTCAAACTTAATACGAATTTTTCTCAAGTCTTATAATCCCGTAAAAATTTGTTTAACTTAATTAGACAAAATTTTTCGTAACGCTTTAGGTTTTTAAGATTTTAATAAGAGAAGGATGAATAATATTATTCTTAATCCGAAGAGATATTACAAGAAAAAGAATGCAGAAAATGTCCTAGTATTCTTCGTGATTCTTCCACTTTGTCGTTTTTTAAGGATTATTCACAATTTTCTGAATCGAAAATTTTTCGTTTTTCTTTGTTTTTGAACATGTGTGGAATTGAAAACGTCATCTGAACTATTTACAACTAAAAAAATATATGAAAATCAGTCTAATTCACGGAGGTTTTGCGTAAACATTGAATTCTTTTCATTTTTCAAAATTTTATTGAAGCATCAGAAAAAAATTTTCTGCAGGTTTTGAAAAAATATGATCATGAACATCATGAATACTAACAACAAAATAAATGGAATTTCTTCTGCATTTAAAAATTTATAAATTTTTCACATTCATCAACATGCTGGAGAATTTTCTAAGTTTTCTAATTTTTCAAAAGAGTCGACATTCTAAATATATTACCATTAACTCTAAACTTTCTAATTAAAAAAAAATTATCTGATTTTGAAGGATTTTTCGTTATTTTACAAAGACTATAAATATTTTCCTGACTTTCATAAAATAATTAAAAAAAAACATTATTCTACAGAAAGACTGATCATTCTCTATCTCCCTCCCCCTTTGCTTTAGACTAAATTACTATGCACTCCAAATAATTGCGCTCACTCGCCATTCTACGAGACGATTGAAGTTACTAGTGTTGTTGCACTAAAGATCCTAAATAACAGATTCAATCCTTAAAGTATTTATATATTCAATTTCACTTTGATAAGTAAATCAACGTGAAACGTCTCTTTTTAGTATTTTAATTTTTGAATTTAATTTTTTTATATAATATAATATTTTTTTATTAAATTAATATAATATTATAAATTATTATTATAAATTAATATAATATTTTTTAATTTTTATTATAATATTTTTATATTATAATCTTCTATTATGCCTGTCAATTCGACTCTCTAAAAAGTACATTTGCAAAAAAAAAGTTAAGTAATGTGTAACTCAAAAGAATATGATCCTTAAAAAATGATGTCCATGAACTTCAAAGAACCTCATCCCAAAAATCCAGAAAAAATTGTTATACGATTTTAACTTTCAATTACTCATCAAAAAAACCTGCAAAAACACCATCAATCACTGCATCCTACCAATCCCCTAAAAAGACAACGAATCACCACCATTGAAATATCAAACGCTCCCACTCCACATACAACAATGCGATGTTCGCAAAAAAAAATATACATGTATTACATGTTCCAAGGCGAGGATGAGGAAATCCCACAATTACCTATTTCCCAAGCGGAGTTAAATCGATGTCGCTGTGAGGTTTATAAAGACGAAAAGAACAAGAAGAAGAAGAAGGGACAAGAGAGAGAAAGAGAGAAGAGGAGAGAAAGAGAGAGAGAAGAGGATGGATGAGGAGTGCGCGGATCTCCTGTGGACAAAGATGGTTGTATAGCGGCGTAAATGCCACTGGTTGGCATTATCGCCAAGCTCGTGTAGAGTCCTTCGGAGATGCCGGCGGCGTCGAAACCACGCACGAGCCGAGCATAATTGTGCTTCGGCTAGATAACCGGCGAGTTGAGGAATGAACGTCCCTGACACATTGACCCTTGGGCCAATCGTCGCATTGGGACACCACGTGAAAAGCAATTCTCAACCTTTACGACACTTAATGCACACCTTCACATCCAGCAACAATTCCATCATCGTCAACAATCATGCCTTAAACGTCTTGAAACTTCTGATTAGGTTTTTCGAGAGTTTCCTCAAGAAAAAAAGCAGTTATCTATGATTTCTTGAGATTGAACGTCTTCGATGAACATTGAATAAATTGGAGATGACTTAATTTCCGGTTTTTCCTAATTTAGGAATGAAGTCTTTTGCATTGCACATACATCAACAGTTCCAGCATCGTCAACAATCATGCATTCAACTTCTTGAAACGTTGGATTAGGTTTACTAGAGATTCTTCAAGAAAATACGAAGGTATCTATCTGTTTGTGACATAGAATGTCTTTAGAATTAAATGTGCACTTAATGAATTACAGGTAACTCAATTTTTGGCTTTTCCTAATTTTAGATTGAAGTCATTTGCATCACACTTCCAGCAACAAGTCCGTCATCATCAACAATCATGCATTCAACTTCTTGAAAGGTCCGATTAGGTTTTTCCAGAAATTCTTCAAGAAAATACGACGTATTCTATATGTTTGTGACATAGAACGTCTTTAGAACTGAATGAACACCTAATGAATTACAAGTAACTTAATTATTAGCTCTACCTAATTTTGGAATGAAGTGATTGGTATCACTTATCCAGCAAAAATTCCATCATCGTACAAGATAAAGTCTTAAATCACCTTTACGACACTTCAAGCACACCTTCACATCCAACAACGATTCCATCATCGTCAACAATAATGCGTTTCAACGTTTTGAAGGAACGAACGAGGTTTTTTCAAAAAATTTTCAAGAAACTAAGATGTCACCTGCATGTTTTTAACATAGAAAGCTATTGGTACATTTAATAAACGAAAAAAAGTCATATTCTGGTTTCTCCTGATTTTGGAATGAACCGATTTGTATTACAGAACCAACAATAACTCCATCATCGTCAGCAGTCATGTCTTCGACATATAAAATCGCCGAATTAGGTTTTCCCTGAACTACCGCAAAGAAAGTATAACTTTCCTAATTTGTTTTTTGCATAGAAAATCTTTGAAACAGTTTAAAAACTAAAATAACGACGAAAAAGTCAATTGTTTATTAATCTGAACTTTAAAATTGAATCGACTACAAAATATAACGTAAGTTGTAGCTGACGCCATGAATGATTTGAAGATATGACCCTGGATGAGTATGTTGCTCTCTTTCGAAATTTGTGTCGAAACAAAAATTACACTATCCAGCAAGGTCTAAACATGAGTTCTCGTAATATGCAAATAATAGGGAATTTTCATGTTCAAAAAAATATATTGATATTGAAATTTAATTCAAATTTTTTGAAATACGATCTTCAAAAATTTGGATTCAAATATCGTTTTATTATTGAATACTCAAATCCAACAAAAATGACGCAAATCTGCGGAAAAAGACGAAAAAATGGCAGTCCCGAAACAGCCCTCGATAATCATTACTCATTGATAAACGCAGGCTTTTTTTCAGTGAAAGCTTTCGACGTTATCTTGCTCGAGTAAAAAATTGAACTGCATCGACCTCGCGCATTCGAAACATCGCGAGTGATGGAATCTGATGGATTCCGAAAATTACTTCACACTCGACTGCGAAATATAAGTCCATACCGGAGGGTCCATTTTCACTATTAAAAAAGTGAAAGAATCTCAAAATATTCTGTTTTATCAGTTGATAAATATTTAGATGAAAATTGACTCGATAGTGATAGAAGAAAATAATATAAACCAAATAGAAGTAACAAAATACTGAAAAAAATGTATGTAATACATTTTTTGTATTAATATATTGCATGCAATATATTTTTTGAATGAATCCCTTTGAAAAATTGTTCCTGAAGAACTGCAGAATATTTTAGGGTTCGGATGGCGCTGATTTGAGGGGACGAAAAAATGTCTTCTAGACGTAGGCGAGGTGAACGAACCTCCGAAACTCGCGGACGCGAAAAAAAGGAGAAAAAAAATATGAAATAAAAAAAAGAGCGAGGAATAGAAGGACGAGGCGGAGGCGCAGGACGAAGCTGAACGTGAGCGCGGTGGCGAAATGAACGGCGGAGGAGAAAAAGGAGCGAGGCATAGAAACAAGGCAACAGTGGGATAACCGAGGAGAGGAAGTTGCTCGAGGAAATTCTAATCCAGCGCCTGCTTCCACCACGTCTTCTGCGGTTTATTAACTTCCAGTCATCTTTTAGTCGTCTTTACAGAAAAATCTATAAAATACTGCATAATGCTGCTTGAAGCAAAGTTGATCAACAGGTGGGTAATTTAAAAATAAAATACTCATTAGAAGAGAGAATGATCAGGAGATCCAAACTTTGAAAGGACTGAAAATGCAAAATTTATGATTCATAAATGTAATGAAAGTGATAGTTTTCGAAGCAAATTACTTTTTAATTTTTGTAATTTTACAATCATCGTTTGATAAAAATGGAATTTAATGTGATAAATCAAAATTACTGCTGAAGTATCTGAAATTAATAATAACAGTAAATATAATGTAATGGAATATATAAATTTTTGTGATTTTCAAACAAAATTACACACAGATATATGATGATTTGGCAATCAAAATTTTTGCATTCATCGAACAGAGAAACTTTTGAAACTTTGAAGAATTTTGATTATTATTTTCAATGTCAGTAATTTTCTAATAACTTCTAGTCATCTTTCAGTAGTCTGTCCAGAAAAATCTCTGAAATACTTCATAACGCTGCTCCGAGCGAAATTAATCAACAGGTGGGTAATTTCAAGAAAAAAACTAATGAGCAAAGATAATATCAGAAGTTTCAAACTTTGAAGGGACAGGAATTGCAGAATTTTTCAACGTGACTGGAAAAATTTATAACTGATGTTAATGGAAGTGATGGTAATGTTGAAAAAGTTTTACATTTGACGACTGTGTCTCGTTTTAAGGAAATAACAAATGGGTTTTGTGAACTTTAACGTTAAAAATGTTTCTAGATTATTGGAATAATTTTTATGTCTGTTTTTTACAACAATCGTTTCGGAAAGCTACATTATTTTTAAAGTCTCTTGCTTTTTATTTTTTTAACTTTTCTGAAGTGGTGACATTTGTTTATTTTTTCCTCGTACGTTAGAACGATGAATTTATTAATCGATATTGATTACTAAACTATGTAAAAAATGTAAGAAAAACAGTTAGCTTCAAGGTTTTTCCAGAAAATCACGACCATATGTATAAAAATTTTACAATCAATAATTTTGTATTTTATGAACAAAAGATTTCTTAGATCTTTGATTACCGAAATTTAGGTTTTTGATTTATTGCATTTTTTCAAAAACTTCAAATAATCTTTCAATTGTGTGAAAAAGTAACTGACAAACTGCATAATGCTGCTTTGAGCAAAATAAATCAACGAACAGGTAATTAAAAAGTACAATATCAAGGAAAAAAAAATTAAGAGTTCAAAACTTTCAAGCAACTCGAACTGCATAATTTTCCACCGTTGTCGAGATTATTTGCAATTCTAATATAAATGATAACATTTTCCGAAACTTTTACGTTTGACGATTGTTTTGTAGTTCAATAGAAACGTCGTTTGCATTGTTTATAATTTCACAATCAGCATATTTACAAATTATAATTTTTGTCTTTTTCAATCATTTTGGAGATTTTTCTCTGGAACTTTTTTAAGGAGTATATTTCATAAAAAATTTTTTTTAACTTCGATATGACGAATTTCTCTCTAAAAAAAAATCATAATAAATACAAGTGATTGTTGATGTTTCTGAAACTTTTACAGTAATGATATGCATTTTTTGACATTTTCGTGGTTTTTCAAGAGAATAGCACACAGAAGAGTTATGTTTAGACAAACAAAGTTTTCAAATGTTTGCAAACTTAAAGATTTTTTTAATTTGAATTTTTTTTAAATGAAAAAATTTGTCTATTTACCATTCGATAATGCTAAGTTAAGGGGATAATTCTAAAAAAATTGTGAAATTTTTGTCGTCATTTCTGAGATATCAATTATTACATTCGAGCATTAAAAAAAAATTGCAAGAATCAGCGAATACTTGAAATTGTTTGCCAATGACTAGATCCATGCAATTTCCCATGGTAAGACCAATATTGGCATTAATAATGTGATCAGCAGGATCAATATTCTCATCTTCGAGAATTATTCGGTTCATCTCAGTCTTCATTTTACTCTTCGCTTCAACATCTATTGTGTTTTAAATTTCAATAACTTTATATTCTGTTTTCACTATAACTATTTGTATGTCTTTACATGCCTTCAGCATGATTTTTATCTCACTATTACATTAAATCTTCCATACAGTTCTAGTGTAATGTATGTGTGAAGAGTTTTTTATCTGTTGATTCAATGAAATAAATTACATCTAAATTTGAAATATTGCCTTTAATGTTGAAAAACAATATAAACTGAGTTAGTAGTAATTAAATTAAAAGTAATTAAAAATATTCTAGAAATTAATGGAAAATCAAAGAGAAAGAAAGAGCGAGGGTCCAAGACTTCGTTTCCATCACTCTCAAAAAGAAATTGAACAAGAATAAAAGGGGTAAAAGGAGAAGGAGGGGTATCAAATAATCAAAACGAGAAAGTGCGATTGATATGCGCGTCTCGGTAGCTGGCGAAAGAAGAGAAGCACGAGCGCGCAATAGTCGGTGGTGTTGGGCCCCGGAATCGGTTCCGATACGTCAACCGAGGGAGATAATACGACGATTCATTTCGCCTATTATGAGATTCAGCTGCAGATACACTATAAGGGCGCGCAAAGAAGAGAAGAAAAGGAAATGAGAAAGAGGGACGATTGGCATGCAGGTCGCGCAGTATATGTTGGCCTAGGTCATGTGCATGATCATCTCGTTATTCTCCCTCTCGCTCACGCCCTCCCCACCCCATACCTCTACCAACCCTCCTCCAACTCCCACTCCACGAACCGATCTATCCGATTCTACTGCTGCCTCTCTTTTGTGAATTTATTACCGGTAATGTTATTGCAAAATTTTTCTAGCGACTATCATTGAAATGAAGAGATCGGAAATATTTGCATGGGTTGTCTGGTATGGAGTGTGTTTGAGATGTCATTTTTCAAGAGAACAAAATATTTATATCGTCATTATTTTATTTTTGTGACAGATGCAGTTTTGAGTATTGAAATTTGAAAAAACAGGATGTTTGAAATGTTTTCGAATTTTTGTTTGATAGATTTTTTGCTCCAGGGAAGTTTTCTAAAAAGTTGACAAGATAGGAAGAATATTTAGTAAAAAAAGATACTTTTGCAAAAACTTTAAATACAAGAAATTGGTATCAATATTTCAAAGCAAAAATTTTTAATTGATAATTTTATTTATGACGTTCAATTTTTTTCATCGTGTATTGTCAATCTAAAATAATTATTATGGTAATATTATAAAATGTTATCATAATATTTTAAGAAAACTATTAAAAAATCAAAAGAATCATTACTGTTGTTTAATATCTTAAAAAGTTCAATTACTTTTAATAAGTTATTTATATATAATAATTTTTCGTATATGTTGCATGTACAGAATATGATTTTATAATGATCAGTCACAAATATTACTGCCCCTGCCCTCTTGAAAAATGAATTTTTGAAAATATTAAATTAGTCCCAAAGTGACAGAAAACTGAAAAAAGATTTTACTTCATAAAAGTCTATACTGAAAAAGAATATTTTCACATTTTTGAAGTTTAAGACACAAGAACAATATCGATATCGAAAGTGAAAAAAAAATTTTTGAAAGGCAAGCAAAAAACTTAATTTCAGACGTTGCTGAGATAGAAATTTGGCCAAAAAAATGAGGAAGTAAACGAAAAAACAAACTTTCATACTGTTCATAACAAAAAAAAATTTTTTCTTCTGTTTCTTCTTGTTCGATTGACTCTTCTTCAAATTATTAAAAATAATATTGTTTCACATCAACTTTTGCAATGATGTAATTTTTTTATGTCGATATGTAACTTATACATAAATTTTTACTTTTTTTTTATTCTATGCTTTATAACTGTCTTCACAAATCAAGAATTATCATTTTTGTATACGTAGGGAAAATCATTCCAGTTTATTAATAAACTAATGATAGAAAATAAAAAGTTACGTTTAAAATTACACAATTTTTCTGAATATAGAAAAGTCGTTCATAAAAAAAGCATGAAAGTGTTAAAATATTGACAAGAGTATATCACAAACCCTCATCTGCTCATTCGATTATAATTGTCTCTATCTGTATTAATTTAATTACTAAAAGCGTAAAAATATTCAATGCAACCAAAATATGAAACTTATAATCGCCCACCATTTTTCAACACATTAATCAACACGTTCATAAAATCAAAGCAGAAAAAAAACCAACTGTCTCTAAATCCATACGATCCGATAAAAATCGTCGAGTTTCTCATTTCCAATTAACACCTATCCTCCCAAGTACAAGACCAAACTTCCCTCTCGACCAATTTGAACAATACTAACAAGAGCTAAACAGTTCAACGAGAGCTCTTCAAACACGAGGTTCTCGATCTCAAACAAGAACGAAACCCAATACAACCAAAAAAATCCATAAGGTCAAGAATCCAAAGTATTCAAATCCCATGGTATCCAGGGTACCCCATCAAATGCAAATCACTCAATTCGACTCCCAGAAAGGTCCGTCCAATTCCTAGAACTATCGTGCCTCAACTTTCGGAAAGATCAATTATCCCGGCAACAGTATTTTCCTTGCCCTCGAATCCTCCTTTGCTCCAAGGAATCCGATCAATTCCCCCCCCCCCCCCCCCTCTCCCCCCCCCCCCCCCCAAACAAACACCCAAAACCCCCAGGGCCCCCCCCCCCTATAGGGAAGAACTTTTTTTTTTTTTTTTTTTTTTTTTTTTTCATCAAATTGTCCCTCGGTAAGTGTCCCGGAAGGAGTTACGTCGAGCTCTTCAGCTTCAGCCGCGATGGTACACTCGCACGAGCTAGAGCGAGAAGCATAGAGGAAAAGAAGGAGACACTCGGAGCTTGCAAGGGGGAAAGGGGTACCCGAGCGATGGGAGGATGATGGTAGGAGGTGAAGACCGAGAGAGAGGGGGTGTGAGGGGGCAGAGGAGGAGGGAAAAGGAGGATTCACGAAGAGCAGGGACGAAAGAGCGAGACGGTGAGTGCCGAAAACTCAGGTGGTGTCAATGAACCCGGCCATGTGAGGAGCTCGGAGCAAGTCCGAGCACGGAACTCGCTACCATCGCTAACGGGGTCTTGTCTTTCCCATGGAACCAAGACTAATTTCGTGCCTTTAGGTGGCCGATCGACGAATGTCAGCGGGATTCTCGCGCCTAATGCAGATAGCTCCCGGCGCGGATAGCATCCAAGTTGATCGTATCGGGAGGTGGTCACACCTGTTTAGAAGCCGGAGCTTCTAAACTAGTTCGATTCGTAAAAGTACCTCACACGAACGATCATTATCTAACGCGAAATTTGAATGCGGTTTATCGCTGGATAATGGGCATCTTCAATAAACGCGGAAGTTGACAGAGAAATTCGCGCATTCGGGTAGCGCGAGGGTTGTCATTGACCATACGAAATAAGCGCAGCTACAATATTCTGGTTCCCACGACTTTGGTCACTGCGACCCAGGGCAAAAAGGGGTTTTCGGAGAATCGCGACCTTGGCAATTTCAAGTGATAAGTTTCATCAAATTGCAATTTCGAAAAAAAACTTTGAATGGCAATGATACTGGTGTGATTAATGAGTTACACTGAATTTTGACAGTTTCGCAGAAATCGGGTGCAATTCGCGAATATCAGTTTTACCGTCCTAGCGCATATTTATGTTTTATTGCATAGGTCTATATTAAGGCTGCTAGTGCAAAATTGAAGAAAAAATTTGTTCAGAACAGTTTTTATGCAACAAAAAAAAGATATACGAAATATTGTCATAAATAAAGGATAAGCACAGTAAAAAAAAAACAAACAAGAAATGAAAATTTACTAGAGCGAGTTTTATTCAGCCGTTTACGCAATTAAAAAATAATTTTAAAAAGTTTACAATTTAAAACATTCAAATAAATGGCGTTAGAAACGACAACAAAAATTATAACAATCTTGAAGAGTTTTTTTCTAAGACTTTCTCTGCAGCAGGGAAATTGAAAAGAAAAAAAAAACATCCAAAATCGTACGAGTGCTGTCTCGATCTAGTCTTATGCGGTCAATAAATTACTATGAAAAAAAATTTTTTTACTCCTCAAAATTTACGAATTTTATTGTACTTTCATCAACAATATTACCAAAAACATAAAATTTGCAGGTGATGAAAATAATGTCAATGAATCAACCGAAGTTTGACTCCTAGCAATTAAATTATCGTAAACGCAACCTTCGATTTCTGAAATAAATACGCGTTCGACCTTGACAAATCTGCGAAAAACGATGTTTCACGCGGAATTGGAAACATTTCCTAAGAAAGTTAAATGCCGCCGATTCCGTGATACCACTTTTTCCGAGCAAATTCACTCACGAAGCTCGTAATGGGATAGTAAAAATTCTTTTCAGTTTTCTCTACTAACTTTCCATATTTTTGCAAATCTTTTCGCACACTTTCTGAACACAAGAACCTCAATTTTCTTGTTACAAGTAAATAGAACTTGTTCGCAATTTGTCAGCTCATTTTAAGAAACTGTACACGAGGATTTCCGAGAAAAATAGAGAATTAGCGAGAAAAATCTGGATAAACTTTCTGGGAGCTCTTTCGGAAAGTAAACGTATAATCACCTTTTTCGTGTCAGGCCCGATGTCTGCCCTTGCGAATGTGGATGCTCCAGACGCATCTCCGCAGGTTGGAGGACGAGACCTCCTCGCGTCCGCGCACCGGCGTCGCGACCGCGACTTCCGGCGCCACGGGTACCGACTCCCCGCGCACCTGTCGCATGGTCTCCCTCAGTACTGCCCGGTAGGGTCGAGCGTCCCAGCCATCTCGTGACCTTCGCTGCGGAATCCCCGAGTACTTCCTTGTTCCTCGTTCTCCGTCTCCTCTTCACCGCCTAGTACGTCCCCGTCGGATCCAGGCCAGCCATATTCGAACGTTTCAATTATGCAACGGCACACTTGACAAGCCCTTCGGGAGCTGGTGACAATGTCTTCAGTACAGGTTCGTGGGGTCCAGGATGGGTTCCATCGTGGCCAAGAATATCACTTATCAGGCTTCAGTAAAGATTGGTCGGGTCGAGATCGCCGACAGTAGTCATCTTGGAATCTTCAAGAGTAGGGATTTCACGTACTTGGACGAATTTTCACGCGATTTCGTAGCTGTCACCGGAAAAACTGCGAACGTCTGCGTGCGTAAGCGTGCCCCACAGAGCTCTGACAGCTCCGCGGCGAGTGGCCTCGCTTAAGTCTCAGGCAACTACTCCCACCCCGGATGGCTCGGCCTACGACCGATTGGCTCACGGTCCCGGGCTACAGGGGAATCCACGGGCCGGGGCCGAGCTTTTCGGGAAAATGCGGGCTCCCCTTGTCGAGGGCCCCCGGAAGCACCGGGCGCCTCGGGCCCACGATTGGCCGAGTGACCGAGGCACTTGGGGGGCCCCGTCGGGGAATCACCGCGGTCATCGGCGCTCATGCACTCGGGGCACCAGCGCGAGCGATGGCGTTGCTCGCGGATTCCCCCTCGGCAACGATTACGTATATTTCGAGGTTTTCGACCTGGGCAAGGGGGGAGGGGGGGCCTTGGGCCCAGAGCTACCTCAATCTTGGGATTTCGCGGGAACGTGGGTGATTATCTAATCTTGTTACGAAAGAACTGGTTCCGGGTGCTTTTGGTTCATTGCTGAGTACCGAGTCGCGAAACTGAAGAGTTGGGCTTCGTTTTTCGTGCGGGTTTTTTTAGTTTTAGGCGGGTTTTCGGTGTTAAAGTTGGGGCGAGAAAAATGAGAGATGAGGGATGTTTTTTGTTTGGTAGAGGCTTATGAGGTTTGTTTCTGTGAAATTGGGTATGAGATTTACTCTATTTGTTACGGACTTGGCAGTTTTTGAAAATTTTTGGGACTACTTACTTTTGAGCGTACTCAGATTTTTTGGTTTTGGATTTGAGGTACTTAAGTTTTGTGTCAGTTTTTTATTCTTTAACGATGATCCGTAGGACTATCGAGATATGACATAATAGCTTTATGGTCAATTTTTATGACTTCATTTTTTGTACAAAAGAGATGGATATCCCAAAATAAGGAATGCATTTTTTCTGAAATTCGGAATTTTTCATAAGCTTTTGCATTCATTTAATGGTTTTCAATTAGTGAACTGAAGTATTGTCCAAAAAAATATTCCGTTTTTAAACTGACATTCTTCAAAACCAATTTTAGAAGTTTAAAGTTTCGAAAATGAAAGTTATGATCATTCTTCGTATTTTTTGAACATGAATAAAAAAAATCAGTGAAACGTACATTATTTTGTTAGTTATTTTAGATGCATTGTTTTGGTATTTCAAATATTCACATTTAAAAGGATGAATATTTGTAATTAAAAAAAAAAGTAGTCTTAAGTTACTGAAACTCACACTTCTACGATGTCTTATTCGCACAAAAAAAAATTTCTAACTTAAAAGAAAATTATGAAAATCATGTGAAAGTTATAAAAACAAATAAAAAGTTATTTTTAAACTTCACGCTGCTATGAATCTTCCGTTTTCAAAGTTATAAAAGAGTTCCAATACCGATATACAAGATATACTGAAATCCTGAAAAATTTGCTATAAATATGTTATTTTTCAAATTATGGAAAATGCAATGTACAGACATTGAGAAATTCTAAATTTTCAATTAAATTTCTGTAAAGTAAAACATTAAAAATGCTTTTCAAATTATTAATATTAAGAAAATTTTTCGAGTAAACACAAAATCTCTAAATTCATGAAAAATATGAATGCTCTAAGATTTATCTGAAATTCTGAGGCGAATAAAAACAATTCCGTTCATGAAGAAATCTCTACGTAGGTAGCTTTTAAGCGATAATGATATCAGTGATTTCACATTACTTCCATATCAAAAGTCCAAATAAGCAATGATAGGTGCAGTTTTTTTTCTAGATGTTCCGAAAATATCATTTTGATAAGTTTAGATTAAGCCTTGATTCTAAGTTTCTTTGAAAAAATCCTGATATTTCATCTTCATATTTCATCCTCAACAGAAATTTAAAATGAAATAACAATTATTAATCTAATACACATTTGCACAGAAACAGTTTACTGTATAAAAAAAAATTTTGCAATGTTATACTGTAAAATTTTCAAAATGTTCGTTCCAACGCACACCTGAAAAAAAAAATATTTTCAATCATGTTATATATCACTTACCTTGTATCGATGAATCAAGACACATATCTCTGCTTTTCTCACCTTTTTCGACGTTTCATATTCACGAACAGAAAACACTAAAAAGAAAGACTTTAATCTACACGATAAGACCCTTCACGTCACAGCTCACTTTTCATTAAATCTTCACGTGTCTCATTCGTCAAGATAACTTTACCTCGAGGAATATTAAATGTCTCGAATCCAGACATTCCCGTCATCACTGATTTCAAAATTATTTCAAAACACGTATATAAAAATATTATTTCCTCAAATAACTATTCATTTTTCGTTATTTGAAACTCTCGTAATCGTTTAAGTCTTGAAATTTCGTAAAACTATGAAACATGTTTTTGGGACCAATCACTATTGATGTCAATCGAGCGTTAAGTTTTCGTTTTGTTGGGCTGTAAAACTGCAGAAAACTTGAAAAAAACATAAAACATGGAAAAGCATTTCCATGTAGCCCCGTATATATTCCATCTAATGTACGACCCGAGTCGAGAGAGGAAAAAAAAAAGCAGTGCTCAATCGCTCTGGCAATGACTTAGAGAACACGTTCCCCCACGTCGTGTCGTGAAGCTAACGTACGCTACGTGTGGACTGTAATACAGCTTCAATTATTGTTTCACTTTTCATTTCCTGAAGTAAAAGAAAGCATTTCCTCGCGTAAATATCTTCATGCGCCGTCAAAGTCATCGCGCAATAAATTACCAAGAATCCCTCGACACACGACAATTTCACGCGATTAAATTATTAATAAGCCTGCAATTGCGAAAAACTCGTAAGGTACGAAGCGTAAATCAACGCAAATCAATTACCGCAATCGCGACTAATTAAAAAAACCGCGTAAAAATATCACACGGGCTTAATTGACTTACAATTGACGATTCGACTTTTATACAAACAAGTATTGTTATTTTCATTCGGTTCCAAGTAATGATGCTTATCTTTTTTCTACTCCTTGAGGATTTCCGCGAGTCGCTGATTGATATTTTCCAAAAAATCATTTTTTTTTTTTTGGAATAATATTTAAGGCATGAATTTAGGTAAATTTTTTTTTGAAAAGTATATTTTTTTTTGTAAAAGACATAATTTTTAAAATTTCAAAAACCTTAATATTGAAAATAAAAGATTTGTGATTATTTAAATTATAAGGGTTCATTTATTATATTTTCGATAATAGTATTTTATGATTTGTGGACGACATTTTTTTACAGGAAAAATGTAAGAGATAATAAATCACAGTTTTTATTTTTGAGTTGCATTGTATGCTGTACTAATTACTGTGAAGTTATAATTTTTCACTGGAATATATATATTTCTAATTCTAAGGAGAACATTTGTTCGGTAAAAAATTGAGCTGTACGTTACATTATAAAACATAACTATATCATAGATACTATAATTATGTTTTATATTCGTTTAGAAGGAAGAAAATGGAATGTAAAGAAAATCAATGTGTTTTTTCAGAAGTATGGATAATGAATTTGTTATATAAATTATCACAATTCGAAAAAATACTTATTAGCTATAATTAATTTTATGAAACGCAAGATAATTATATTTTATTGTTCACTAAAGTGGTTATACAGAAACCTTTATATATAATGTCATATAAACATATAATTATATTATTATAATTTTCAGCTGAAAAATATTTTTTTCAAAAAAAAATTTACCAGAACACATTTTTTGTACTATCTTTTAATTTCGATTTCACATAATTTTGTGTTTTGAAAATGATATAACAAAATTGATAAAATGGATTTCCTGATAAACTCTGGAGATAATTTCGTTAAATTCATGATTTTATAATTAAATATTCCAAAAAAAAGTTAATGGTGGTAAATAAATTTTCTAGTTTTTAATAACCAAATCTTTGAACTCCGAAAATATTAGTTAAAGAACATTTTTATGTAATCCATAAATAGATAATAAAGTAGTAAATTTCTAGTGTCAAAGAATAAAAAAAAATTTTTTGATCGATCTTGTGAAAAATTAAATTATGTTCATTTTGAGATTAAAAACGCTCAACTCATTAAGGAATCCCTACAAAATAAAATAGTTTCATTCATTCAGGATTGAGTGAAGTCAAAATCCCTGTTATTCGAGTGTCAACGTTTAAAATAAGAAAAATTTTGAACGTATTCCTAAAAAAATTATGAAACATTGAACGAAGAAAATAAACTTTTATTGAATTTTGGTAATTTTGAAGGTAAAAAGTAAAGAAAAAAATTGTTAAATTAAAAAGTCAAATTTTACGAAATTCAGCCATAAGTTGAAAATTTCTGACATACTTTAATTGTATCTTTTTGGAATCAGAAAACTTAACAAATCACGAAGATTTATACTGCAGTAAAAATTTCAGTACACTGAAAAAAAAAGGTATTTTTAATTTAAATTGCCAACTTTAAGTCATAGTCAATTTGATAATATATACTTAAAATTTCGAAAACCAAAACTTTTGCTCCGTCACAAGAGTAGTAATTTCATTTAGAACTTTGAATTTGGAGATTTTGAAAATTCAACTTCCATACGCAGATATGGGTTTAGACAAACTTTTTTTAATCTATAAAAAGAATTAAAATGCTTTCAAAATCTCAAACAGAAAATGATTAACTTTCCTACATGTTTTATTTTAAAATCAGTGATGAAAAAAGACTGCTTTTCTTGATTCACACAATTCTTTACGACAAAATAAGAGCTTAGTTTAAAATAAGTTTTATATTTTGGAAAAATTGCTTTATCATCAAGTATAACACAATTTAAGATATATTAAATACTATTTCGAATACTTTAGAACGAAAATCATTATATATATTCTAACTTTGGAAAGTTGTTTTCGAAATTTCGAATTCTCAAATTATTGCTTCTGTCAATAAACATTTTTCTTGCCACATTTGAAAAAATGTCTAAAAAGACGATATCCAATACCAAAATTTTCTTACTGCTGAAAAACCTAGAGCTCCGAAAATTTGGAAAACTTCATAAGTCCAACACTTAGTGTTTTATTCATGTTTAACTCATAAATGTAAAAGATGAAAATTCAACAATCGAGTTCTGAAACGCAATGCACCAATAAAACTACCAAAAATATTCGACAATTCAAGTATAATTAAATTTTTATGCAGAAAAAGGACTTATGTTAAATTTTTCAGACTGCAGTTGTCCTTCAACTATTCTCCTAACGTCTTAACAAATTTCGATCTTTTTTTATAAATCATAGAATACTAGCCTACGCGAACCGAAACTTTTTTGTGTTATCAAAAGTCCCCGAGACACTTCCCGCATTACGTAAAAAAGTTGCAACGTGGAAAATCGATCTATTTGCATTCGTGGAATCATAAAAATCATGACGCTTCGATGGATATATATTTCTTAAGTAAATTCAGACCAGCTTATTTCACTTTTCCCCGCAACCGTTTCTACGTGCATCTGTTTCTCTATCATCGACTTTTTTTATCTAGATCCGTTTCTCGTTGACTAGCATGACATTGCATTTTTGGCAAAATTCACGTCTGACTTGAACCGATACTCTTTTTTGAGAGAGATAAAGTTTCTCACTGAAACAAAAAATGTTTATGTAAACACTAAAAAAAAGATTAAAATTTGTATAAAATTTTAATCGTTTACTTAAATGATTATATTATTTTCACCAGCAAATGCAATCGTTGACTGAGTCACTCCAAATATTTACAATATTCGTACAAGTTTATCTTTTTTTTTTTTGACTATACTAAGGTTTTGTTTTCCGTTCATTAGGTATTTGCTCGTTGTCAGAAATGAGGTCATAAGTTTTTTATTCTTTTGATACGTCAGTGTCCAACTGTCAAATTGGATTTTCGCAGCTGGGTAACTACTTTAAAATTTAAAAGTTCTAACCAATTGGAAAACTGTGCTTTTCACACCAGATAATAGAATATTGAAATACAATAAATCCTAAAGGAAACATTTGTATAACAAACTTATCGGAAAAATCGTTTTGGTCTACGCTTATAATAACAAACGTTAAAAAGGCAGTTGAAAAAATTTTTGTTTTTTCAAGTATAATAGTTAAAATATGTATACTTTCCTCGTTCGTGAAAATTACCACGTATAGAAAAAGAACAATTGCAAAATTAAAAACTTTGAGTGTTTTTAAAGTTTAGACAAAAACCAAATAAATAACTTTTTTTGAACAATTTTCTTTAAACATTTTCGAAAATTTGAAATTTGTACTTACATAGTTAAAACACAAGTTTTTTAAAATTGCGTGGCTCTGAATTTCATATCAACAGGGAAAAGAAAAATTTGCTATGTTAACAAAAAGATGTGTTTTTTTAACAATAACTTGACACAACAAATTTTATTTGGCAGCTTAATCTCGTTTTTTGTAGCCCCAAACAAATCTTTTATGCTGCTAGAACATAATTATTACACACAACATTCCATTGCATAATAATTGTGATCTGGTAGCGGAAATGAATTGTTAAGGCAACCAAAAACCAAGCTACTACCGCTAAAAAATTTTTTCGCTGGCAAAAACTTATACACATTTATTTTTAATTTTTGCTTACACGTAAAAAAAAAGGATTTGCTGTATGAGCAAAAAGGTGTGCTGTTTCTACATAACTTGACACAACAAATTTTTTTTGCAGCAGTAGCTTATTATTTTTTTTGCCTCAAAAAATCTTTTTTGTTATCAGAACACGATTACTATGCAATGGAATTTCATACAAAATGATTGTGTTCTCGTAAGAAAAAAGATTTGTTGAGGCAACATGAAAATAAGCTACTCCTGCAAGAACAAATTTGTTATATCAACTAATGTTGAAGCAGCACATCTTTTTGCTGATACAGCAAATCCTTTTTTTTCTGTGCATCTTTTTGCTGCTAATTTCCGTGAATCTAATGAAAACAATTTTTTTTAATTTTTAACGTTAACACCACAAAATTTAAAAACGAGGAAGTTGAGTTCCAGGAGAAAGAAGGGAGACACGCTGGCTACTCTGGACGTCGGGCGATACAAATAAAGCACGCCGGCGGCAGCTTCCTCGCTTCGCTCGCGACTCGCGTTATCGCAAGTCGCGAAAGCGTGCAGTTTGTAGTTTGTCGCTGATGCTCGTCGCTCGAGGCTACGACGCCGTGTTACTGGGATAAAAGGTGAACGACTCCTCGGAGCCGCCGCCACCGCCGCCGCCGCCGCTCGTTCGGCCAGCAACGTCCCACGTTTCTCCGAGGGATGAGCGCCTATTTTTCACTTTATCGAACACGTGTATTCAACGCCACGCTACCTGGTCTCTCATTCTTTCGACCTCCCTTAAATCTCCCACCCCTTATCATTTTCTCATTCACATTTTCAAGATACAAAATATCATACGTTTGCAATTAATCGTACACTAAGTTCCTCATGATCTTGAAACGGTTCACGCTGATTCTCCAGAATCCGTTTTCTGAAACGTAATGTTTAGGTGTTGTAACCAAATAATTTAGTACAATATCAACCTACTAAAGTTCAAGTTGCGTCTACTAAACTCGATGTATAAAACTAGTTTGGATGTGCTAACTTACACAACTGGTCAAAAGTTAGAGTTCACTATTTCTGAAAATTTATATTCTTCCATGGAGCATGTTTTTTAATTCCAGTGATGGAACATAAATTTAATTTTCCATGAAACTCGTATGCCTTGAATCAAAAAGAATTTAGAAAAATTCAGATAAATATCCATGTTAATTTCAAAATTTGTCAGTTGAATTTTTTCTTTTCAAAAATGTCATTTTTAAACAAGTGTTACATTTTTCTTTATACCTTGCAGTTCATGTCTACTTTTTCCAAAAATAAAATTTTCAAAATTTATTTGAATTGGGTTATTTGAAGAAATATTCATAGGTACATAAAAATCATAAAATATGCATGTAAACGGGAAAAACAACGAAGACATGTGTTTATTATGATTCTCGAATAGGTAGTTGAAAATTATTGTACCCTTAACTATCTTATTCCTAAGAATTTTATCGAGTTTTACATATACATTTATTTCACTGAAATTCTAAACTTTAGAGACGAAACGATGATTGATATGTCACTTTTTGAAAGAAATAATCCAACGCACAAAACATTTACTATTTCTTAATTATTATGAATATTTATTAGAATTTGCCCATATAACTTTTGACTACAATTATACAAGTTTTACAAAAAAATACATTTAATTGTATCTCTGGAAGTAGGAAACTTGCATAATGGAAGAATAATTTTTAGAAGTATGAAAAATATTTTTACGTCTTTGCATCACTTTTTTTAGTAAACGCAAAAAACTTTTTACGTCATATTTAAACGATTTTGTGTGTTGTATGAATATCAAAATGAAAAAGATACAATAACTAATTTTGAAGATAAGGTATACATTTTTTACAGTCTCATAACCAACAAGCTTTTTACTACATTTATTTTTTCTTACCACTAAAGCTTTTTTTCCAACATAACTTTACTTCAGAAGAATTTTTTATGGAATTTAATTTCTGGAATTACTTCTTTCCAGAATAGCTGCTATACCGGTATTTTAAAGTAAAGTTCTTTAATTTATTAGTAAATTGAATTGAAAATTTTCCACACCCTGAACTCACTGTGCGTGCGTAAAAAAAGCGTGATAAGCACAGGTTGCAGACATAAAAATTCAAAAGTAGTACTATTTTATTTTCCTGTACAATATTAATGACCTCTTAGTTTGAAGTCTTTTTTTTCAAACAGTGATAAGGTAATTTGTTTTATTGAATTGCAATGGTCTCTTTGCATTATTTCATTATATTCTTAAATCATATATGAAGTTAGGAATAATGTTATTATATTTCAACAGAAATAAGGTAAGCTTCATTATTTGACTCCAACGGCTTCACAATATTATTCCTTTTTTTTTCCTAACGAAATAGTCTCCTTGCATTATTATAAGTATCGAAGAAAAATAAGGTAACTTTTTTTCTGGAACTATCGTACCCCGGAGAACGACCGTGAATTTTCTGAAACATTGCAAAATCGAAAAATTCTGCAAAATTCTCATGCATTTTCCAGAATTTCTTGCAACATTTCGAGATGTAGAAGATTTTAATCAGTTTTTTCAAATGCTTTTGGATAACATGTGTAATTATGTCCCCCTCCCCTAGTACCAAAAATTTTTTTTGTTAAAGTCTCTCTCTAGAAAGTTAAAAATGAACATAAAAATAAAATAGTTCACCATCAAGATTCACAAAATCAATTCAATATTTTATAGTTAGCTTTTCGAAAATTCAAGATTTTCTTCAAGAATTAGAGGGATGAACTTAAAAATGTCCATGTTGATTCAAGTTCAGAAAGTAGTTTTATATTCACAACCAGAAGTCGGCTATATATAGTAAACAATGCTCAAAAATTTTTCCCAAATTATCAATGTTGCTATGTAATAATTCTCGAACCATCTCTTTGTTTTAACACTTAATTATTGTAAACTTCGAGCAGTCGGAGCCAACATGAAAAATCAGGGAAAAATACCGTTTACCTAATCACATTATCCAAGCTTTCGTTCATTTATTAGATCCTTGTTATGAAAATTATAAATGAAATGAAAACTCCAAATGAAGGTGTAGAAAATTTTCCTGATGAGGATCCAATGAATGACTGAAAACTTGGATACTGTAATTGGATGAACGTCACTTCTCCCTAATTATTGACTTTCGATCCAGTTGACCGAAGTTTCCATTAGTTATCTTCCAATGTTCCATGTTTCTCGATAATATTCAATGACATCCAACAATATTCCACATAATTCCATAATATCCCAGAATAGTCCACATTGTGCAAGGCTCTATCTGCCTACGAAGCTGAGCTTTGCGCAACGTCAAGTCCTGACACGGATCCATCGGAGTTGCATCAAACGATAGCCCACGTGGAAACGCTCGTTTCACGATGCATTTCGAAGAAAAAGAGAAAAGAATAAATAGGCAATAAATTTCCAAAAACTCTCGTAACGACGTTCCGTAAGCCATGAAAAATCCGATGGCGTAAAACGCTATCCGAATGGCCCTGAGGTATTTTTCTCTCTGACAATCGCTTCGATGCAGTCCCCAAGCATACCTGACTTTCTCAGCTATGAAATGGGTTTCCCCATTAATTATCAAGTTCATGACAAATTCTGGAATACGCAACCGTGAAAATGATAGGGTCATAGGAGCGAAATCCACTTCATCAATTGATTTTCTTAGAGATTTCTCTTCCTATCCACTAAACCCCGAAACTAAAATGCACCATGGTGCAACTCTTCGTTTTGCCTTGAATGTAATGACTTTGTCGATCTTTTGAAATAGCTCAGCACGACAAATTGACTTACGATTTGAGGTTTTAGAGATTTTGTTCCTCTTTCTTAGAAAAAAGTAGCCTTCTTTGTTCGGATTTAATGATGTATGAATTTTTTTCGAGTCTTTTACTTTAAACGAAAATTTTTTATGGGACTTTTCATAAGGGTTTGCTGTATCAGAATACTAGTATTGGACAATACTAGCAACGATATGTCAATAAATCTTGCATAAAAATCAACCAATGAAAAATAGTATAAAACTATACAATACTATAAGTCGCCAAAAATGATTTTATTACTTCATAATCATCTTCATCGAAAAATCTAAAAAATTTTGCAAAGTTTTGATACTTTTTTGATGATTTCAAAGTAAGTTATAAATTTTTCCGATAAAACATGTCGAAAAATTTTCTATTTTTTTTTGTTATTTCATTTTGTTAGTTAACTTGCTGATTGTTACAGAAAAAATTCCAACATGACCAAAATGAATATATTTTTACGTATAGTTCGTTGTTTGAAACACCTGTGTGCACGGTAATAAAACTCGGAGCGGAAAAGTGAAACAGTCTCGTACTCGACGTTTGTAAATGACGTCATTGTTCGCGACACCGAGAATCACGTGTCGCTAGTATACACTTGAGCTATTACAAAATTCCCCCATTGATAGGGTAAGATGAATGATTGTTCGAAGCGGATGAACAGATTTTCAATGTACGACATGCAGAGTTGCTAGTACAAAATGGATATTGATGAAGTAAAGGAGTTTTTTAAAAAAATATTGAAGCATCTCACTGTAAAATTATTTATGAAATTACTACTTCTCTTCTTCCTGAAATTTGCTCCTTATTAAATAATAGTATAACCAAGAATGTGAGTCGATCGATCAGAAAAAAATCGGTCAGGTCATGGTACTTCTGACTGTCATTTACCGTTATTTTTGGTAAAATTTAAAAATTATCTAATTCCATTTTACTGCCAGAGTTCATTTCCTGTCAGTGATTAACGGTTGTGAGCGAATTTCGATAGAAAAATGTGAGTAAATGTCATTGACTAAATAGTTCACAATGATTTTATGTAAAAATCACCCTAACCAGTTATTTCGAATTTCATAAATGCCTCTTCTGTTTTGTTTTGGGTAATACAACCAAATTTTCAGGTATGATAACCCAACAATTGGTTATGACAACCTAAGTATCAGTCACAAAAATTGAGCATTAGTTGCTATAACATAAGTTTTGGTTATCATAACTAAAGTTTTGATTGTAGTATCCAAATTTTTGGTGGGTACATATTTTACTAAATCAATAGTTGCTGTGACCAAGTCATTTTCCTCCTTGTAAGGAGTGTATAAACATTCCGCGAAAGATTTTTTAATCATTGCACTAAATAAAATCTTCAAAAAAAATTTAGATCAATTGAAAATTAAGGGTCGTCTTTACCACATGTGCTAATTGACATTTTTCATAAGGTTCATTTCACCGTCATTCTTAATAGGAGAATGAGCTTTACAGTAAATGTCAGTTGTAACGTGTGAAATCGCCAAACTTTAATTATTGTATGATTTGGCTTTTTTTTGGAACACTTGAAATTCTTGAAAATGGGGTCGAAAAAGTGTCGCCAATCCGATAAGGATCGGGATAATGACGTAAAGGTCAGCAAATGGGGGCGATTCGTTTGACGCGTGTCCTCTCCCTGACCTAACCTTGCTCAGCCGTCGTTCCTTGCTCCTCGCGTTTCGCAACGTTTCTGTTTTCCTGAAAGTGCGACCGCCGCCGCGCGCGCCTCGCCTCGCTCGCGATACCTCGCCAACTCTAGGACGGTTGTTGACCTGTTCTGACAATCTGCCGGCCACGCTTGCGCGCGCAATCATAAGATACCAATGAAACGAACGAGACCGATGCGGCCAAGATCAAATTTCGTTTTCTTTTTTTTTCATCCCTTACGGCGTGCAATGCCCAAAAAATCGAGAAATTGAAAAATGTAGTTCCTTCTTCAAAAATTGATTCACATCCCAGAAGACCTAATAATTCCTAATAGAATTTAGATTAGTTGGACGTTTTTGTAGCGTTGTTCAATTTTGGTAACTATCTTTTTTCGTATAAAGATTTGGATTTTGTTCTAAATGTTCAAAACTAATGTCATAGTTTGAATGGACTGGAATAACTTTTTTAATTTTGAGTTTTGTAAAAAGTATCAAAGGACTTTTCGACTTGAAATTCAAAATGGAATGTAAGATTTCTTTTTGGTATGGAGATATGGTACACCCTGTATAGAGAGAAACAATAATAATAAAAATGACGACGATGTTGATATCTTATTGTAATAATACCAGATTTTCTTCTCAGTGTGTGCTCATCCGATCACACTGCTTCTGAAACAAGCCTGACCTTGAACGACTGATAATGAAAACCCTCGGAAATACGTCAACGAAATCGATGTATCAGCCGGAGATAATGGCATTAGGGGCTAAAGCGTCAGGTTGAATTGATCGTGCGGTCCTTTTTCCAGCATTGCTCCCCGATACGATTAACGAGCCCGGCTCAAGGTACCTAGCTGCAACACAATATCCGAAGACATAATTCATCGGGTTCGTTGTGCTCCATCATCTACGGCCGCCTCGCTCGTCTCTTTGGAAACTCACGCCCGCGGACAAAACTCGTGGAGGAACACGGCGTTGCCTCCTAATCGGCGAGCTAGGCCCCCCTCCCCCCTCCCCCTCCTTCACTACCTTCTTCATCTTCTCCTTCTTAATGTTTAAATCATCGCGTCACCTACCTGTACACGTTCCTGAATGAAAGCTTCTTCTCTTTCGTTGACCTTGGATGAATTTTAGGAAGTTTCTCGTCTCACGTGCAGAAGGGTGTCATAACTGAATTTTATGTAAGCGCGATCTCGTACTTGTTATAAAACAGTGTGATCTCACTGATTCTTAGCTGATGAATGGATATGACAAATAATGTTGGAGTCGGTAAATTTTTATGAACAAATTGAAAAATCCTAATGGTTGATGAAAAATCTTCCGATTTTAATTTAATGACTTGTGTACTAATAATGCCGATTTTTTTTTCATCGAATTCACTACAAAATAAGAGATGAGAAGACAGAATAGAAATAAAAAAAATAATAGTTCTTATTGGCATGGGTTCCATTATTTTTTCGTATGAAAAAAATATGTGTGATTTTGATGAAACAAGTTAATTCAAATAAAATCAACATTGTGACCGTAAAAAATCAATCAAAATGTCTAATATGACAACAATAATTTATGTCATTTATTCGGCTACTATATAATGATATAATTTATCAGCGATAAATTACTCGAATTTATTATTTTACAGTGACTATAAGTGGATATTTCTAGTATATCAGTGTAAATTAAGATGTACTCCTCAACCTGAATTATTTAAACTGATAAATCAGTGATTTAGAAGACAAATTCTTATGAACTGTTATTTTTCACTAACGATGATGGTAGATTTACGGTAAATCATTGTTTTTATTTCCATCAGTGAACAACTTCTCTCTAAATTTGGATCAGTTTTATCAATTTTATCAATTTTGAATTAACATCACAAAGTCCGAAAGGACTTTGCGTTGCTTTTAAATATTAGTTTACTGCTACCAGCTAAATTAAATGAAAATTCGTATAATCTATACGGTTTAGTATTATTCAGTAATAAATTTCTTGAAACATTAATTTAACTGTGTGAATAAAAGACCACTTCTTGTAACATCAAATTAAATTGAAAAATACTGCTTAACACCAACGACTTCAATTGGCGAATCTGTGGTTGACAAGACAAACCACTATATATAATTTTTTTTCTCTGGATAGATTGGTTCACTCAAAATTATTGGTTTTTGTTCCATCAGTAAACGACTGGCCCTTAAATCTGAAGCAATCAGATTTCACTTATTTTTAACTTGGAAATATGTTTTTGACTCATAGCTAAAGTTAAAAATAATTATGAATAATTAATTTGTTGACTTATCTATCAGTGAAAAATATTTTTAAATATTGATTTTACTTGATAATCAGTAGCTATTTCTAGTATCTAAGTTTAAATTAAAAAATCATGCTCCTGGACCCAAATTTTTTCGGAAAGCAGTGATTCTTAACTGACAAATCAGTGATTTACAAGATATACAACTGTCACTTATGATTATCTAATTATTTTTTAAGTTGATTCACTAAAAATCGTCGTTTTTTCTTCCATCAGTGAACGACTGGCCCTAAAATCTAAAGCAATCAGATATTACTTATTTTTAACTGAGAAATATGTTTTTAACTCATAGCTAAATTTTAAAATTATTGTAAATAATTCAAGTGTTGGATTATTTATCAGTGATGTAATTTTCCAAATATTTATTTTACTTGACAATCAGTAGCGTTTTTAGTAAATAAGTAAATAATTATAAATCATGCTGCTGGATACAAATTTTTTGCAAAGCAGTAATTTTTAACTGACAAATTAGTAATTTACATGATATAAAACTGTAAGTCATGATTATTTAGTTATTTTCATGGTTGGTTCACTGAAAATCGTCGGTTTTTCTTTCATGAGTGAACGACTTGTCCCTGAATCTAAAAAAATCAGATTTCACTTTTTTTTATTAGAGAAATGTGTTCTTGACTAATGGATATAATTTAAAATAATTGTGTTGAATTTCTGATCCGTAATAAATTTTTCTAAATATTTATTTTACTTGAGAATCAGTGGCTATTTCCAGTGAATAAATTCAAGTTAATAAATCATGCTATTGAATCCAAATTTTTTGGAAAGCAATAACTCTTATCTGACAAATCAGTAATTTACAAGATATACAACTATAAGTCACGTTTATCCAGTAATTTTTATGGTTGGTACATTGAAAATCGTCGGTTTTTCTTTCATCACTAAACGACTTGTCACTCTTGCCAATTGAAGATAGTATGAGCTGGTGCGTTGACCTTCGCGAGAGAAGATCACGTCGGCCGAGTTCGTTAGTTCAACGAGAGGCCTAGGAAAGGGCGAGGACACTCTTTACATGCGTAAGTAAATACTCTCGGTGACGTGGCGACTCCGTCTAAGCATATTTCTCGGGTAGCATAATATGCAGCGTGCGCAGGAGCGTTTGAACTCGTGATCGAGGATACTCGTGGGGAATTTAGCGGAACGAGTTTTGCGTTTTTTTTTTCCATTTCGATTTCGTGTAGTTTTGGATGCTTAGAATATCGCTTCGGGTACTATCAAGGTTTATAACACTCCCATGGGTTGAATTTTGCATGAAAGAATTATAAACAGGAATTATTTCAAGATTTTTTCATGTTCCAACGGATACTAAAATTTTGAAATGTGCTTTCGTAATCTGGATATCTTTTGGTTGATCAGAGTAAAAATTTTAAATTTGGAAGAGGATTTGTTTTATGTGTGAAATGTTTCTTAAGTTTTCATGTCTTGTATGAGTTCTTGTATTTAAATTTGATACATTAACCATTTTTCATGATATTAGATAATGGAGCAATCTTTACTTGACTATAACCTTTTTTTTTAATTTTACAACTTTTTCGGGAGGTATTTTATTTTTTTACAGTTTTCACAGTTTGTATAACATCACGATTCAAATTTTGACAGTTTGTCAGTATAAAAAAGTTTTGATAAAAGTGAAAGTTTTAGAAAATTTTGAGAACCCATAAGTTTTTAATAGTTTTGACGGAAGTGATAGGGTTTTCGCAGATGATTAACTGATTTTACAGTTAAGGTATTTTTATCATTTTTGATTATTTTCAGAATCATAGAAAATTTCCAGAATTTCTATCAGTTTGCATATGCTGCACTCTTTCGAAAGTTTACGACCATTTTTTTTGTTTTGAAAATAAAGAAGTTATAAATTATAGTTATAGTTTTTAGTTGTAGTAGTTATAGTTTTAGTAATTAGTATAATTATAGTTATAGTTTAAGTTATAGTTATAGTATTATAAATTTATAGTAATAGATGTTTTGCTATTATTCAGTTACATTGTGTGATTGCTACAAATCGATAAATGTTGTCAAAAAATGAGATATTTTACGGTTTCGAACTTGAAAATGAAAACTTAAAAAGATGGGAGTTCAGGAAGTTTACTTTTTGAGTTTAATAACTATGTTACTATTTTCAAAACATTATTTCAGAGTTTAACTTTGTATTTCAGTCTTTTTTCTGACGTTTCAAACATTTGCTGCAAAAATTTTACAACTCTTGGATTAATTATATTCACGGTAAAAAAAAAGTATTGAGAATTCAAGGACTCAAAATTAAAAATTTCAAAACCTGAATAAGTAGAACATAGAAATCTAATAAAAATATTTGTATTTTAATTCCAAATGCTTAAAAATTCAGTTCTTGAAATGTGGGAATCATTTATTTGAATTGTAAGATAAAAGGGAATTATTCTTGCAATCATTCTAGTAGATACAAAAAGCCTTTTAATGGTGATGAAAAACTTATAAGACAACTCATGAAAAGTGCAATAGTTTTTTGAATAAGAAATTTCGAATAAATCTAAAACTTTGCCACAATATTAGGTATTGCAAACGACTGGAAAAAAATATCTTATATAAGAAAAATTTTCATAACGGACAAAAAAAAGTTTTTAATTTATATTTGGATTTCATTTTGAGAAACTGATTTTATATTAATTTTTTTCCATCAAATATTCGGTGTACTTTTGTGCCAAAGAAAAAAAATATTCTCCATTCTCATAAAAATTAATTTAGCAACGTAAGAACAAACGCTTCTGATTATTCTATTAGCTTGTTATCAGATCTGTATAGTTTAAAAAAAAATGTATACGTGCAAGTTATAATTACATTTGAATAACTAGAATTTTTCAACTGTATAGCATTTTTGAAATGTAAATTAGTGAAAAATGCAATTGACAATAGGAATTTCACAACAAAATATATCTACGACTACAATATATTATTTGATAACACTTACTATATACTATAAAAAAAAACACACTTAATAGCTAAAAAAAACAGTATTTTAGACTTATTCCACAGTACAATACAGTATAGTAATGATCAAAGTTGATGAAAAAATCAACATGTTAATTTTTGCATATAATGCATATTTGGGCCTTTTTCTAACGTGCATACATATTTTGATACTTGAAATTAATAGCGAATTTCATCAGAAATCATAAAGATTTATCATTTTATTTTTATTTGTTTAATATTAGAAAGTGTTTAATAATTTTCAACAACATATTATTATTTGCTGTAACCAACACGTTGAATTCTACGTAAAAAATAATTTTAGATTTTAAACATATAATATAATTAAGTCATTCTCAACTTGAATGTACGTTCTCCATCTTTTACAATTTATAATTTATAGATTTTTTAGAATAATTATGTAATTTTTTATGCCAATTTGCATGCATTTTTTATCAACCTTGGTAATAATTAGTATATTTTATCGTCATTGTGCTCCAGAAATCGTTTCACAAAAATTTTTCGATCCAGAATTTCATAAAAAAGTCCATAATTCCTCAGGAATCTCTGTAAAAGACGCGGAAACGCATTGAAGCAAGTATACAAAAACGAAATCCGTGGTTCAATCACCTGGCGATAAAAAGCGCATGCAGGATTAGTCATTGAGGCAACTTTCCAATGTCCACGTGTTTTCTTCGATGCTTTCACGAGAGAAAAGGAGTAAGCCTTGTGCGGCTTTTGCGTGATCTTCGGGAGAAAGGCATATCGTTTTACACTCGCGAATCCGAGGGACGTCCGGTCGCAATTTCGTTTCGTGATACGGGAGTTTCGCCTTTCTTCCCGGATGTTGCAGCCGATGACTGAGATGACTCGATGTTGCCGCGCTAGTCGTCATTAACGCTCGGGAGGAAAGAGAGTTTTGGCGACGAAAGTGCCCGAGAAAGCTCTCACGCAGAAAGAAAGTGTTTCTCGTATCGGCAAAAAGATGTGTTGTTTTAACACAACTTGATAAAACGAGTTTGTTGGAAGCAGAACCTTTTTTTTTATTGTCTCAACAAATAATTTTTTATGTTTTTATATCAGTTCACCATCGTTTTATTAAGTTCATACGTAACTGTCTTAGAATTTTTTACTTTTTGGAATCTACACCTTTACTACATAAACTTGATAAATTTATCATTTCATTTCTATTATTGAAACCCTCTGAATTTCAACATTATATTTTACTGAATTTGATGAATTCAAAATTAATCAGGTTCTAATATATTCTAATGCACGCAGTCAACGATTGATTCAATTACCCACGACTATTTGGACGAACGTGAGTTTCGAATCCCGGAAATTCCTCGATCAGAAAAACGCGTCGTCTTATAAAAGCACCCGGAAAAGTGTCGATCGAATGGTTCAAGAATTTTCCCACTCGATGCAAAAGAATTTTATATTAGTCTAGGAAATGTTTTGCAGCAGAAGAAAATGTTGCGATTCTACATTTGAATCTTTTTTGTTTTTTTAAACAAAAAAGATTGATTTAACTTTTTAAGTTATTCGAATAAATGCACAGTGATTTTTGAAAATTTTCAGTTTTGTTTAATTGTTTCTCGAAAATCACGTCAGGTAGAACATCTGAATTAGAATATCCTGTTAGACTAAAATCTTGCCAAGTTCAAGGTTTTGAATTCATCAAAAATCATCAGATTAGACTTAGTTAATTTTATTCACACGCGTAGTACTCGAAGGTTTCGCTTTTGTAAACTAGTAGGGAAGGTGAACACGCGTACGTGCGCGGCGCCGATTTCACTTTCCCCGATGGAAGAGGACCGTAATTCGTTTCTCTCCCTTTTTTTGCTCGCTGCCACAGCAATGGCAGGGACTAGAAAAGTACGAGCATGCTAGAAGTAGAAGCGTCGCCAAGTGAATTCTCGCTTCGGGAAAACGCGCCACATTTCCCCAACGCGTTTCATCTCGTTAAATACGAAAATATAAACGACGGGCTGCGAGCGCAGAGCACATTTATTCCCATTGAAATCCTATTCACCTTGATTAACATGTTTACGAATGAGAGTGAAAGTTCGGCGACCTAACCTCCACGTAACCGATGATTATCATAAATTATTTCAACTGAAAAGAGTGAAATAAGAAAAGAATCTAGCAATTCTTGCGATGAAATGTTGTTTTGAGAAATCATATTGGAATAATGTAGAGTTTGCTAATTATTTTATGCAGATATGTTGAGATATGTTGTTGTGAAAATTTTCAAATGTATTGTACTTTCTAAAATATATCACTAAATTTTGAAAACTTTAAAGTTATATAGTAGATTTTCGTATCTGTTATCTGTATCTATTTTGTATCTATTTTTGTATCTATCTACATATTCTTCGAATCCCCCAGATTCAAGAACAAAATCACAAATCCAGTAACATTGTTATTTAAAGAAAAAGGTTCACGAAAAATATGTTAATCACGTTATTCATGTATTTGTTGATGCCACTTCACACCATCTTATTTATTTATAGTTTTTCTTCACGTTCTTTACTAGAATCGAAGCTGAGGAAAATTTCCGTAATGCTCGATTGAAGACCCTCGCAAACTCGGCAAGAAAAATTGAATTAGAGGCAGGGGAGGGAGGCGAAGTTTTGGTAAAAGCGCATCACGTCGGATGGAGTGCAATTTAGCTGGTGAGTTTTTTTCGCTAATTTGTCGGACGGGCGATGAAGGAAGAAAAGGCCGTGGCAGTGAAAAGAGTGCGGCGTGTAAGAACGTGCTCTTATCGACACGTGCGACCACGAACGATGAAAAAAAGGCGCGGCTTTTCGTTGCATTATTTCGTTACGAAAAAAAAGGCTATTCACATTCCAGAAGAACACACAATTTTTCTGAGACTTTTGATTCATCTTGGAATCTCACTGTAGTGTCCCTAAATCAAATTTCATCTAATGTGCAAATAATACATAAAATTACTAGATTTTCTCAAACATCATGCTTTATACCATGATGAAAAAAATTTACACAAAATGTTTTTCCTGCACTAATCATTATTTATACAAAGAAAACACTGGAAACACAATTTCCAAAATCGGATTCCAGACAAGACATAAAAGAATTCAGAATATTAGTTTTCGAAATTTCACAATACCGAAAAATTTATTTCACCACACATGTACTCATAACTCTGACGAATTTCAGAAAATTTGTTGAAATATTTCGAACGCTCAAAGCGCCACGAGAAATACCACCAAACTTCACGTGTCATTAACCTCGCAATGTCACAACAATTGCCGGGTTGGCCCGCTATTTCCTGCCAAAATTGCGAACCTCGGCTCCCCTCGAATCAAAATTCCAGCTCTCATTTCCTACTTCAACACCCTAGAATTATAATGAAATTGCTAAAATATTTCTATGTCACTGGAGTTACTCAGACAGCCACACATACAATTTAGTATTCGTCTACAGAATAAATTAACAACGCAGCATGAAACCTCAGAGAAAATTTGTTTCGAATCTCAAAGACCGTGGAAATTTATGGAATATGAATTTAGTTGAGAGTATGATAATCTTATTTGCATAAGCTGCACCAATAATCATCAGAAAGAATTTTATAATTATAACTTCGATTAAATTTGTAAAATCCACGTGCAGAATTTTTTTTATACATTTTGTATTAGAATAGTTTTATGAAGTAAAACATTGATTAGATTGATGAATAATTTAACTCTACTCATATTTCGAGACGATTAATTTTATCATCTTCTACAATTTTTTAGTATTATATTAAATATTTTTACACTCCTGGCTTGTATGGTAGGATCACTCCTGTATAAATTCTAAAACAACCTAATATTGTTCATAAATTTATGGGATCTTCAGTAAAAGAGTTTTCGAAATCGTTTTTGAAATTTTTTTAATGGTTCAAATAAAAATCCACGACTTTGCACGTCAGTAAAAATTATATTTTCACTATTATTATATTATTAGATTATCTCTATTCTTCTAATGATGAAATCCTCAATACAAATATTTACCCCAATTTTCACCTGCAATTTATTTCTGACGTTTTCATCTCACAATGAAAAATGCATGAGCCTTCAAGTGAAAAACGATGCATCACGATTCGACAGAATTCCATAGAAAAGTATTTGGGCGCATAAATCGATTAGGATTGACCCACATTTTAAATCACGAAGATCACCCTATTGTATGGTAGTAAAAGGAAAAAAATTATTTTCAACTTGAATAAATTAAATGAACGATAGAGTTAATGAATGATCATGAAGAAGTTATTCCTTTAACGAGGTCTTGGAATGCGTTACTCGTTTCTAATTCTGACGAAATTATTCTTCAAACGAGCATCTAATGAAACCGGCTTCAAAGAGTGGGCAGTAAAAAAAGGCCGCCTTCTACTAACATCGATTTTTTGGTCAATTTTTGGGCCCAGATAACCGGTATCAAAGATGAGAATGATATTCAAAATGGTTTTATATTTATACCTGTTCGTCGAGAATGAAATATATCCTACGAAAATTCGTAAATCATATTTCCGTATCACGAATGTCGGAGAGAAGAAGTTAAATTGAGGATGTTAGAGCGAGATTTATTCTCTGGCGATTGTAATAATGAGAGAGGATTGTAATGGACGATATTCTAGTTGATTTGAAATAATGAAGCTAAAAATATAAATGATTTTACAATAAAAATGTTCAAGATATCGTCTGCGAAAGAAAGTGAAATCGAGATTGAAAAATTGTATGAGGTATTGGAAACTTTTTAGGTTAAAAAAAAATTCACTGAGAACGTATTGGTTTCTTTTTTCGAAACGAATTAATTATCAAATAATATCAAAACAGTAATTTCAATAAAATGTTTTTACAGTTTATTTTCATTGTACCAAATCAGTACAAGTTTTGAAAAAATTGCCTGAATATTTATTTCTCTTTTGTTTTGTGGTGTATGTTGACTTCATTAATTTGAACTTATTGTACTCTGTTCTAAAAGATAAATGTTAAAAAATTTTACTATATTGACGGTTACGAAAATTCTACAAGACTTTTGAAATTTTTTGTTTTACAGTTCAGTGATGAAATTCAAAATCATTTTGTGTATTTATTACTTAGATTTCAGAGATCTTAAGTTTAATTTTTTTTTTTTTGGGGTAGACAAAATTTTCAATTTGTAGAAACTTGAAGTTCAAGGATTCAGAATAACTTTATTTAAAATTCAGTTATGAAAAATTTGGAGCAACAACTGAATTTTAAGATTTTGATGATGAAAATAGTATAATATTTTTAATTTTTTGTGTATTGAAGTTTTTGTTTGAATAAACTCAATAATTTGGAAAAGCATTCGAATTCAGGTAAGTATACATCAGAAATTTCTACACGGAAAGAAATTTCCGTTAAAAATTACTGTGAAATTCTGTACAAAAATTACCGTGCAGCACTTGATTCATGGGACATATCGACAATTCGTCATTG
>JAPYZL010032913.1:0-11474 GCA_030522825.1 Platygaster orseoliae | reverse complement strand
GAATGTAACACTCATGTTCCTTTCGTGGTGCATTAATGTTACACTCATGTTCCATGCGTGGAGCATTAATGTAACACGCATGTTTTTAATAAAAAAAATTTTTTTAAAAAGGTATCGATCACCCAGAGCCAAATAATTCCAATATATATAATTCCAAAATATACAATATAATTAATATAATTTAGTTCAACTCCACAGGTTTTTAGTACTTAACAAATTTTAAGAATTTATGTATTGTATGTTATTTTTTGGTATTTTATCGCTGTATAAAAATTCTGAAATTTGATGCTGCGTTTTATATTTGATTCTATATTCTATAAAACACGTAAAAATTTTAACTTGATCTTCTTAATTTTTCAGATAGTCGGAAAAGGATCGTTTGGCATCGTTTGGAAAGGACGATGGCGAGATCAGTATGTTGCTGTAAAACATATAAATACGGAAAACGAAAGAAAGGCTTTCACAGTCGAAGTGCGTCAATTGTCCAGGGTTGCGCATCCGAACATAGTCAAATTATATGGTGCATGTACAAAAGATCCAGTGTGCTTGATCATGGAATATGCAGAAGGAGGTTCCCTTTACAATGGTACGAATTCATCATTTTCAAATGTATTTACAGTCAGAAAAAATGGAATTTTGTGGATTGTCCACATTTTCTAGAAGTTGATTAATATTCAATTGAAAAAAAAAAGATTTTGTGGGAGTCAAGTATACAGAACTTATGGCATATTTCAGCTTTGCACTGTGAAGAACAAACACTGCGATATACTGCGGCACACGCGATAAACTGGGCCTTGCAGTGCGCAAAGGGTGTTGCTTATCTACATAATATGAAACCAAAACCACTCATACACAGGTTCGTTAGAAATTAATAAATGAAGAAGAATTATAGGTTACAAAAGCTAATAAAATTGTAGAATTAGGTCCTGTGTAAAGAATTAATATTTTTATAATTTTTATGTGAAAATTATGATATTTAATAATCAATAGTTCGATAATCAAATTTTTCAAAAAATTAGTGAAATCCAACAGCGGATATTTTACTTTTTTATCTGAGTTTTCTTTATGGAAAAATATGTAATGATTGAAAATGATGATTGGAGAAAAAAAATGCCGTGTAGCCACATAGCGAGCACTAACTGATTTTACATAAAAATGAGTTATTTTTTACAATACTGAAATTCTTGCAATCTTAAAAATTTTCAAATATACTACTTTTCGAAGTTTCCTTATCAATCACATTTCTACAATTTGGGAAATTGCTTGAATTTTTGAATTTCACAGAATTTACTGAATTTTTAGAATGTCAATCTTCTTGTAAATTTCAAAATTATAACAATTCACAGGGTTCCTAGAGTGGAAAAAATTAATGTAATGGACATTTTTCATCAATTTTTTTTATTGCTGATATCATTAGTTTATTAAAAAATATCAGACACGTATTTTTCCTTTTTGTCATACCTCAAAAATTGACGGAAACACATCGTTTTGAAAAGTACAACAAAGTGACGAAATTCTTATTATATGACGTCATTTGCATGCTCAGTATATCTATGTGTACGAAATTAAAAATTCACATATCTTCTAAAATAATCATTTTTTAAAGGAACACAAAAATACGTATTGATTTTTTTTTGAAAATAATTGATACATATGTCGTCAAATTTGATTCTTTTTTTCCATCAACATGTCTATTATGATGGAATAACAAAATCTGCTCAAATGTTTTCAATAATGTAAATTTTGAAGTTACGAAGTCGTACAAAACATTTCCATTTCCAAAATTTCCCAAATTTTGGCATTTTTACAGTTTTTATATATTTTTCCAACTCCAAGCATTTTTGAACTATCAATAATTTATGGATTTTTCGAAACTCCTATTGCTAAAAATAATCTGTGTGACGAAATTTTTGAATATTACTAATCATTGGAGAACATGAATAATATTCATAAAAATAAGTGAATTTTTATAAAACTGAAATTCTTGCAATCTTCAAAATCTTGAAATGTCAGAATTTTTGAACTTTCCTTATCAATCACATTTATACAATTTTGAAAATTGCTTGAATATTTGAATTTCACGAAATTGAGTGAATTTCCATAATGTCAGTCTTCTTAGAAATTGTAAAATTATTATAATCTACAGGGTTCCTAGAGTGGAAAAAATTTATGGAATTATGGTGAAATTATAAAATCTGCTAAAATGTTCTAAATAACGTAAATTTTGAAATTACTATGTTGTACGAAACATTTCTATTTCCAAAAGTTCTCAACTTTTGGCATTTTTACGATTTTTATATATTTTTCCAACTCCAAGCATTTCCGAACTATTAATAATTTATAAATTTTGCGAAACTCCTATTGCTAGAAAAATAATCTAAATGTGACGAAATTTCTCAATTTTATTCATCATTGAAGAACATGAATAATATTTATAAAAATGAGTGAATTTCAACAATACTGACATTCTTGTAATCTTCAAAATTTTCAAATGTCATGTTCCTGAAGTTCTAAACGTTTAAAAATAAACAAAAGAGAAAAAATTGCTCTCATTAATTTTTCTAGTTAAAGTGATAAATAATTCTTGATGTTCAACAATTATTATCAAAAATTATTAACTTATTTCCACTTCAATTTTAGGTGGAGCTGAAAAACGAATTTTTTATCATTTTCGTTTATTTCTTAAACGTTTGAAACTTCGGGCACATCAAATGTCAGACTTTTCTAATTTTCCCTATCAATCACATTTCTACAATTTTAAAAGTTGCTTGAATATTTAAATTTCACAGAATTTAGTGAATTTTCAGAATATCAGTCTTTTTGTGAATTTCAAAATTATAATTATTCACAGGGTTTCTAGAGTAGGAAAAATTTATGAAATTATGATGGAATAACAAATTTTGCTAAAATATGTAGATAACTGAAATTTTCTAGTAAAATTGCTGAAATTGTCGAAATATCTCTATTTTCTCTATTCCTGAATTTTATTCTACTTATGAATAAACTTTGTCGGCCATTTTTTGTTTCGAATTCCCAGAACGTTTAACAATTTCCATACCTATATCTCAAAATTTTCTAACTCTAAGCATTTTTGAACTATTTATAATCAATGAATTTCGCAAAAGTTTTATTGTTTGAAAAATATTCCAAATTTGATGAAATTTCTGAATTCTAGTAATCATTGAAGATTATTAACGATATTAACGTGGTGCACGAGAATTTTAAAATGATGATTAGAGAAAAAAATTCTGTGTAGCCACCTAGCGAAAACAAGTGTACTAAACTGATTTGCATAAAAATGAGTCATTTTTTACAATATTGAAATTCTTGCAATCTCCAAAACTTTCAAATATTTGCATTGTATCTTATTTACTGAATTTTGATGTATTTTCTGGTATTACATCGCTATAAATATACAAATTTTTAGAATTAAATTCTACATTCTATATAACCTGAAAAAACATGCCAAAAAATTTTTTAATTAAGATTTCATTGCATTAATATTAATATTTATAGTTATTAATAATATATTAATTTTTTAATATTATATATTATAATATAATATATAATTATATTATAAAACATACAATCATAATAATGTTCAAAAATATATCAATAATTAATGATTATTAATAATAATAAATAATTATGAAAATAATATTAATAGGGATCTCAAACCGCCTAATCTTCTTTTGAACATCGGTGGTCAAACTCTCAAGATCTGTGACTTTGGCACCGCCTGCGACTTGAACACGTACATGACCAATAATAAGGGTTCGGCTGCGTGGATGGCACCTGAAGTTTTTGAGGGATGTCGTTACACTGAGAAATGCGACGTTTTTAGTTGGGGAATTATACTCTGGGAAGTTATTTCGAGAAAAAAACCTTTCGATGTCATTGGAGGTTCCGCATACAGAATAATGTGGGCTGTTCACATTGGGCAGCGACCTACTTTACTGGAAGGTTGTCCCAAACCCTTGGAAAACCTCATGACAAGGTGCGAACATTATCTCGAAATTCGACTAAAAATTATTATTGTTTTTTGTAAAAGTAAAAAAAAATCACGATAATAAATAATAAAAACACTATTCTAAAAAGTTATATAAATATAATAGTTTATAACAAATGGGTTTATGTTAGTTTTCCAAGTTGAATGATATTCAGAATTTTTGATTTTAATAACTTCAGATAACAATGATTATAGTTTCAGAAACATTTTTTCTTAAAATTTATTGTAAATGTTTTGTTAGGATAACTTGTAAATAGAAACTTATTATGTATTCATAATTATTTACTTTTATTTATATTTAGATTAATATTATATTATTTATATATAATATATATTACAAAAAAAAAAACAGTTTATTATATGATATATAATGGGTTGTGGTTCTTTTTTTCATTAGGTGTTGGATCAAAAATCCGCAAGAACGACCGTCCATGAATGAGATCGTAAAAATTATGGACGAGCTTTTGACTTTTTTTGATGGATACACAGATCCTGTTGAATACATGCCAAGTAAGTTGGAAAATTATTGAAAGTATCGTAAATTATGTAGTGCTTTATTTACGAATTGAAAGTAATTTAAAAGAATGTATCAGTTTCCTTAAAATAGTTTACATATTTTAAAGTCCTTAATTTAATGCAAATTTCAGTTATTGAATGTACGAAACGTAAAATTTGAAATCCACGAAAAAAGTATGATTTTGAAATTAAATAAAAATAAAAAAATATATAAAAATTAATAGTATTGTAAAATGAAGTTGTAGTTTTTGAGCACCTAAGTTTATATCAAATAGTTTATAATTTTTTTTTTTATAATGTAAAAAAAATGAAAATAAGGGAAAAAACTTAGAAATTGTAGTTCTTGGAAATTGTCATAATTTTGAACAATTTACGAAATTTGTGGAAATTTTTCTGAAACATCAAATTTTAATTGAATTTTTACAATTACATAACATCTTTGTGTGAGGATCAATTTTTGATTTCAAAAAACTTGATAATGATATGAAAATGAAATACTTAAAAATGCCACGCGAAAATCAATCAATTATTGAATTCTAGTTTAACCGAACCATTAAAATTTTAAACAAATAACATTTCTTAAGGTTATATCATATTCTAGATTATTTTTAAAATTGAAAAAATTTTCGACTGTATCCGTATGATGAAAATTTTTTTGATATTTAAAAATGTAGTTTATTACACGGTTTCTGTAATTTTTCGAAATTTAGAAATTTTTCACGATGTACAAAGTTTATCAACATTATCTAAAATTCGACAAATTATTCGAATTTTATAGAATTTACATCCTGGAGAATTATTCCAATGCGTTTTCATTTTTTTTATATTTCAACAATAATAATCTGAAAAAATTCATTAAAATTTCTGTAACTTGTAATAATTTTCAGCAATTTTTTCAATACTTCCAAGTTTTTGAAATTTTTGCATAAATAAAAAAAACCGTACACTTTTTGAAAATTTTTGTAAGTAATGTAAAAAAAATGAAAACAAGGAAAAAAACTTACAAATAGTAGTTCTTGGAAATTGTCGTAATTTTTAACAATTTATGAAAATTGTGGAAATTCTGTGAAAATCGAATTATAATTGAATTTCAACAATTATTTAACATTTTTGTGCGGGGATCAGTTTTTTATTTCAAAAAACTTTATAATGATATGAAAATGAAATACCCAAAAATACCACGCAAAAATCAATCAATTCTTTAATTATAGTTTAACCGAACAATTAAAATTTTTAACAAATACCTAACATTACTCAAAGTTAATTATGCTCTAAATTATTTTAAAAATTTCAAATATTTTAGACTGTATCCGTATGATGAAACATTTTTTGATATTTAAAAATGTAGTATATTACACGGTTTCTGTAATTTTCCGGAATAAAAAAATTTTTCACGATGTACAAAGTTAATCAACATTGCTTGAAATTCAACAAATTATTCGAATTTACAACAATTTGGAGAATTGTTCCAATGCTTTTTTATTTTCTTTATATTTTAACAATAGTAATTGAAAAGAATTCATTAAAATTTCTGTAACTTATAGATAATTTTTCGTAATTTTTCAATACTTCCAAGTTTTTAAAATTTTTTCATAAAAAAAAAAAAAACCATATACTTTTGGGCAAAATATGATTATGATCGTAATATTCAAAATGTATATTGTCTACTTCTAAAATTATCAACTATTTAGAAAATTTTCAGTTTTTTAATTTTTTCAAAGTTTTGAACTCTTAAACATAAAAATTTTCATAAAGTTCTTTAAAAACTCTTTTTTTTTTATTTTCAAAAGTGCTACCTCATTTTTTATCTACATTGATGAATTAATAAAAAATTTCAGGTGAAGAATGCGACGAAGAAAATCTAATTTCTGAGACGTGTTATACACCAAGTACACTCGGTTTCGAATTCGGCACTGCTCATTACAACACTGAAAAAAGTCAGAACGTTGGGACTGAAATTAGCAAATTGGAGTCTGAAGAGCGTAGTTATCAAGGAATAGGTGCTGTTTTGTCAGTAGAAACTGGAGATAATAGAGTTGAAAATTTAGGCAGCCAAGAAAATGTGGAAAAAGTTGATCAATTTCATTCTACGAAAGAAAAAATTGACTTCGTTGACACGAAGACGAAGGAATCAACGCCAGGGCCAGTTTTGTGCTCGAAAACGAAGTTGGCTCCTCTGCACGTGGAATGTGATCCAGTAAGTGTTTTTTGTTTTTGTTTCTCACAGTATTTTTTTTTATTTATTCTGTTTTTTTCGTTTCGTGATAAGAAAAATGCATATCATTGTTTGTATATAATTAATCCCATGATTTTTTCGAAAACTGGGTATATTTGCTTTTGTATTTATTTGTTTATTTGTATATAAACCTTTTTTATCGTGAATCCAATTTGTTGTAAAAAATCAAATGATAATGATAATTTTTAATGTTTCACTCATTGGATTGTCCAAAAGTGTAAAACTGAATCGAAATTTCATGGATTTTGTTAATTTTTATTAAAAAAATATAAGTTTCGATTTTTTAGCATCAAAAAAGTAACAATTATGAAGTACAAAAAGTAAAAATATTTTGAGGAAAAAAACTTGAATTGAAATTTTTTTTTGTTTCAGGCGGCATGGGAATCCGAAGATAACAATACCTCTTACGAATTGTACGAATGTCCTGGTTTGGACAAGATGCTGCCAAAAGTGAAGCCTAGAAAAAAAATCGATCGTAAGTACAAATCAAACCGTTAATTATTAATTATTGTTTAACATATGTAACAATTTTTACTGTGAAATTGCTCGAGTTAAGTGATGAAAAAGAAATTTGCAGTTAAGGAAAAAAAATATTATAATTTTAGATTTTGAAAAAAGTTGGTATAATTTTTATTATCATTACTTTTATTTTTGTGAATTACGTTTTGCAAAAATATTTTAACCACAGAAATTTTTTGCAATAATTTAAACGAAGAAAAAGGGGAAAGTTATTGCTGAAAGTTGGAAATAAAACAAAATTTTTCGCTCATCTACTCAAGCGTACAATGCCATTTGTCGAGCAATTTATTTTTGGCCCGAAAGTAACGAAGCAAAGATGACTCACACTTTGCTTTTCCCGAAACTTCACTTTGCTTGCTTCTGGTCGGTGCTAAATAATTTTATCATTTAGCGTTTTTCATGCAAACGTTGCAAGTCGTGATATTCTGCGTTTATAATTTGAAAATATTCAAATGGAGATTCTTAGAACTAAAAATTTCACTAATTTTTAATATAAAATTAAAAAATTGCACGTTTTGAAGGTTACAACTTCATGAAGTTAAATGACTAATATTTCGATTTTTCAGTATTTAAAATTTCAATTTTAGATATATGTGTAATTTTTAATATAATTTGATTTTGAAGACTTGTTTTGAACTCGGAATAACAAATTTTTAGTTTCTAAATTTTATAGTATATGTGACACGATTTGAGAAAAGATACTTTAGGGTACCGATCGTTTAGGCACATTATCTGTCTCAAAGGCATTGGAAAGTAGACCTAAACGATTTGTACCCTAAGGTATCTTTTCTCAAATCGCGTCAGATATGTTTCCAAGACTGAATTTCAAAATATTAAAAATTTGATAATAAACTGTTGTATATTTAAAAGTCTAAAAAATTCTGAATATTAAAAAATTATGTATTAAAAAAGGGTAATTGAATATTGAAATTTTATGTAAAATTTAATTAATTAATTTATAATTTATTAAAAAATATAATTTATTCAATTATTGTTTAAACAATAATTTTATCATATTAAATGTTTGAATATTTAAAATTTAAAGAAATTCAAAATATTAAAAAATAATATATTAAAAATGAATTTCAGAATATTAAATATGTCCAGATTTGACTTTTTCCGAAAAAAAATTCAAAAACTTGATATTAAAAAAAAGTTAATTCATTTTTAAAATTTAACAATAAAATTTTATTTATTTAATTAAAATTTACTTCACTATTATTTGAACAAAAATTTAATATTAAATGTTTGAGTATTGAAAATTTAAAAAAAATTGAGAATAAGAAAAAATTATATATTAAAAATGAATTTCAGAATATGAAAAATGTTCAGATTTGACCTTTTCCGAAAAAAATTCAAAAACTTGATATCAAAAAAGGTTAATTCATTATTGAAATTTAACAATAAAGTTTAATTTATTTAATTAAAATTTATTCATTTATAATTTAAACAAAAATTTAATTTTAAATGTTTGAATATTTAAAATTAGAAAAAATTCAGAATATCAAAACATCATATATTAAAAATGAATTTCCGAATATTAAAAATGTTTAAATGATCAAATTTGACCTTCTCCGAAAAAAATTCAAAAACTTTAACTTGAAGTTTTAAAAAAGACGAAATCACTGAGTAGAGTAACTACAACTAATAAAACCAGAGATAATAAATAAATAAATAAATAAACATAAATCTCATCCTAAGATTTTTAGTTTTTTTATAGATTTTTGAGAAAATAATATATACAGAGTTCGAGTATTTTATATATAGATTTCTAGAATTTTCATATTTCACGTTACTTATGAAATTTCATTTCTAGTATTTTTATAGATTTTTAGTTTTTCTATAAATTACTTTATAAATTTCTAGAACTTTATGCTATCAAATCGAAGTTTCAGAAATTTTAAGTATTTAAATAGATTCTCCAGAATATAGAATATTTTATACAGATTTCTAGTAATTTAAATATTTTTCGTATTCCTTCAGTGTATATAAAATTTTTATTTATATTTTTTTTATTTTTATGGATTCGGAGTTCATCAAAATTTGACTATTTTCGTAGATTTTAATTTTTCTTTATTATTCCTTAGGTTAAAACAACTTATCATAAAATTATCGAGGATAGGATTGTTCTTTTCGAGTTAGTAAAATTAAGAATTATGAATCTTTTTAACTTTCTGATGTTCTACAAATTTCAGCAAGTATATATTTAAGATTTTTTAATATTTCCAAACGTTTGAAAATAAACGAAAAAACGAAAAAAAAAACTGAAGGGTGAGGAATCAAAAGGGCCTAACCCACATTTCAATAAGACGGTTTTCTTATCTAATAGACGAAGAAAATAAGCTTTATCAAAAAGTGGGTTAGGCCCTTTTGATTCTTCACCCTTCAACTGTTCTACAATCTCTTGTAATTAGGTCAATCCATAATAATTGAATTATTGATATTCAACAAATATGATTTGAATTTTCTTTCGGAAAATTTTCTTTGGATCGAAGTGATTATTGAATTTCTCCTTATTTTTATTAGTACTTTTAATATATTATTATTTTATTATTATTATTATTATTATTATTATTATTATTATTATTATTATTATTATTATTATTATTATTATTATTATTATTATTATTATTATTATTATATTATGCTATATTATATTACATGATATTATATTATTATAATTATTTTTATTTATTTAGCACTATATTTTTATTATTTATATCATGTTATATTATATTACATTACATTATTATATTTATATTTATTATATTTAAATATAATCTTAATAATATAATATCTATTATATATTATTTATATATTATATATTAAAAAAAAATAGTCTCAATGAAAGCATCTATAAATTAGATTATGATCGTGTAGGTTAATTTCCATATCCTTATATTGAGAGCTGTTATTCACTAAAGTAAAAAATACAATATGTTTAGTATTTTTTTACTATATGTATATTAACTCATAATTGCGATATTTGACGTTTTACTATACTGCATATATTCATGGCTAAACCTACCAGACATATAAAAAATTGAAATAGTATTTTAGATTTTCCTAGAATGTAGTAATTTTTACAATATTTACAATAAAAATTACTAGGTTTTTTTTCTCTGTGCGTACAGTTCAATGATCGCAATTTCGATTTCAAAAAATATCCAGCTTTACTGAGAAATCAGGAAAAAATTTAAACTGGGGTCCCATAATTACGAGATGGAAAATTTTAACACTAACAGAAAAAAACTGGATATTGTAGTTATTCTGGCAGAATTAGACGGAGTTGTTTCGATGTGTATTTAGAAGCAGGTGTGGCTGACTCAGCATCCCAGATATAGCGAGGCGTTTGTTCAGTAAAGAGCTGATCGCCCGCCAAGAAACATCTCTGAAAAATGCGAAAACTGAAAGCCATCGTTGAGATTTCGGTTTTGTGAAAAAATTTTTCCATTTCGAGTGATTCGTATTTTTCGCTGAGTTTTGAATGAGGCAGGCATATGGTGAAAAAGAAATAATAATAAAAAAAAATTAGTTGCTCTTGACGATGATTAAGCGCGTGATAGAGACATTTGGAGGTCAGGAGTGAAAAGTCTAGGTTGGATTCGTTGATGCAAGTTTTTGGAAAATGAATGAAAGACGGGAAGATTATTTGGGCATTCTTAGGACCGACACCGTCAGGCGATACTGGCTTTTTTTAAGTTAGTAGTTGTTTAAATAATATGAAATTTTTTTCGAAAAATCGTGAGAATTGCGAATTGACGTTTTATTTGTTAATTGTTGTTAAGGAGTAATAAAAATAATTGTATTTGCTCCTTATTTTTAGTTTTTCAAAAGAGTCTTTTAATGAAGACTAAAACGTTAAAGAAAACAAATCATTGTTTTTTAAACGAATTTATAGGAATACAGTCAATTTTTTTGTATTACAAAATACGCAAAATTTTCGAAATTCCTGTATTTTAAATATCAGAATCCAAAATTTTTCTGTACTTGAAAATTTAAATTTCTCATTTATTGCATGGCTATTTTTATATTATTTAATTATTGTCTTTTTAACTTTATTTTACTTTTATTATATTTTTCATTCATTTTTTATTAATATTAACAGGTTGGCTGATAAGTCCCCGGTCTAACAAAGAAAAACACATTTTTTTGTCAAAATTCGTTTTTATTATTCAACATAGTTCCCTTCAA
>JAPYZL010032903.1:0-33122 GCA_030522825.1 Platygaster orseoliae | reverse complement strand
ATTCGTTTGGTAAAAATTTCCAGTCGTACAGTTATATCTTTCAATCAAAAAAATAAGTTTTCAAAGCGAGCACTTCTCTCTCGCATGAATCAAAAAAAACCCACGCGTAGTATATATACCGCGCTAAACTTATGCTACTGTCGACTCAGCCTGTCGTAATACTTCGGAAGTCGTACGTGTATGGGCGCCTCTTACCAAAAGCCTCTAAAGACATTATTTTAGCACTCTAATGGCGCTAGGGGGGGGGGGTTCCCTTGATGCATATAATGTCACTTTTAATGGTAAAAGGGTGTTAGCTAAGCTCCTGCATGGGTCCGTTGGCCGCGACTATACGTTGGACTGATTGTGGCATTTGACTTTGACGACTATGAAAAAATCGTTCTCATAACTAGGAGGAGGGATGATCATTCCTGAGTGGAAGAATTATTTTTTTTTTTGTCAAACTGTTTGGTATTTTTTGTCTTAATGCCAAATATACCCGTTACCCCCGTTACCTTCATTTTACCAAACTCTTGGCAATATTTACTAATGTTGGTAATTATCACCACTTCGCCAAAAGTTTGGTAAATTCTACCCGCCGTTTCGATAAAATTTACAAAAAATTTTTCTGCGTGTAGATAACTGAAAAAAAATTGACACGTATTTTTTCATTTATTAATTGATCGAGAACTGCAGAAGATACAAAGGTTTGAAAAATCTAGAGTGGGGGGTGTGACGTCAAGATCCAGATAAATTCCTATTGTCTTCATATGGACGGTGACGTCACATTTTTTTAAAACCTCTGAAACTCCATCAATTTTCAGTCTATCAAAAAAAGAAAAAATACGTGTTCATTTTTTTTAAATTCTTTAGTTTACATCTAAAGTGGATTTATACATTTTTCGAATCATGTTCCCTATTTTCAAAATTGTAGAAATGTGTTTGATAAGAGAAATTCGACAAGTCGTTAGATTTTCAAAAATTTCGAAGATTGCAAGAATTTCAATAATGTAAAAAATGACTCATTTTTATGCAAATCAGTTAGTACGTTCTTGCTTGCCAGGTAGCTGCACCAGTTTTTTTTTCTCGAGTTATCATTTTCAAATTTTCGTCCATTGTGTTTATATCGTTTATAATTTTCAATGATTACTAAAATATAGAAATCTCGTCATATTTAGAATATTTTTCAAACGATGAGACTTTTGCGAAATTCATTAATTATAATATTATAAATAGTTCGAAAATTCTGGAGGTTGGAAAATTTTAGAATAAATGGAAATTTTAAGCGTAATCCAGAAAATTCAAGACAAAAAATTGTCAACAAAATTTATTCATAAGTATAATAAAATTGAGAAATTACAATTATAAAGATGTTTCGACAATTTCAGCAATTTTATTTTACTTGGAAATTTTAGTTCAGTTTAAAAAAAGTTCAGCAGTTTAAAAATACGTTTAAATTTTATCGGTTTATTTAAAAGTTCTTAAAAAATTATAATTTCAAAGAAATTCCACAATTTTTTTCAGAGACATTCGCATATTGCAAAATGGCGAAATTTAAATTTTTTCTAACTCTCATTTCAAGTAAGGAAAATTTTGTTTAAAAATTCAAGAGTTCAGTAAATATTTGGAAAAAGAAAATCAAAAGTTGTTGAAAAGTTACCGCGAAAAAGTGGGGGTGGAAAATTTGTAGGAAAATTTATACAATTCGTGTGCGAGCAGTACAAGTATAAAAGGCGACATGATGACAGAAGCCGCACCATGAATGGCAACGGAAATGGGCAGGGAATGTATGCAATGATCGCGTCACGTATTGTGAATGGACACACCCTAATTCGCCTGCGGCTCGATAAGTAAGGCGCGATAAGTTGTTTCGGGAGTAAATGCAAAATCGAGGGCTAACAGCACTATGCAACAAAATTTGGAATATATTTTGTGACAAAAACTTTCGTAAAAAATGGATAGTAATTCACCTTTCAAACACATTTATAAAGTATTTTTGCAGTACTTTGGTCGATTTTCGAGAGATTTACAGTAAAACTTTTATAAGTTTTAAATTCTTCAAACAAGCATTATTTTTATCAAAAAATCATTATTTACTAGAGCGAAACTTGATTTTTCATTATTTAATACTTAAAAATTTTGAACGTAATAATTAAATTATTCTTAAGTATGTAAAAACTTGAAACTGAAACGAAATTCAGAAAAGTGACCTACAAATCACGAAAATCGAACGTCATGATAATCGAGATTATAAAATGAAATTTTACAAGAATAAAAAATGTGCAACTGTGCACTCATAAAGTTGGATAACTTGCAAATTTAAGATAAGGTCGTCGAAGATTGGAAATTATCAAATCCTGATCAAAATAGGTATATTTTTCTAATAAACTCGTCCAAAAATGTTTTCTGCATACGATATTATTCCAAGCTTTTAAACAGTTTTGATAATTAAATTAATAATAAAATTTGTCATTATTTTGTCAATTTTGACAGTTTTTATATGGATTTTCTGTCAAAAGTGTCAGAATTTTCATAATTGGTAACTGAACTGTTAAAAATCGTAAAAATTCACTGAGATGATAATCAAAACTGATAAAAAATGTCATTAATATTTTCATAGTCAAAACTGTTAAAAACTATAAAAATTGTTCAAACTATCAAAAACGTCTACTGCCCATTTTCACTTACTCTGCATTAAGTATTTATTGCAAAAACTTTAAAATAAGTTACATTCATTTTGAATATCTTGTGTTCAATAATAAATAAATAAATAATAAAGCTCAAAATTAGAGGAGCTCGGAAAAATCACAATCACTTTAATTTTCCATTCCTAAATGCTGTGTTTTTCTACACATTATTCAGAACTGGAAAAATTTATTCATGATAATTTTTGATTCAATACTATTTATTTATTGTAAAGAGCTTTCTGAATTATTTAATTGCATTAATTTTGCTCATAAAAATATTTTCTTATCATAAATTAATTTATTTTTATTCACAATTGTCGCTTTTTCTACACGGAAAAAAATGTTCCAGGTCAAAGCGTTTAAGAAAAAAACTAAAACGAAAAAAAAAATTAGTTTTCGATTTCCATTCAAGATTTATGTGATAAATAGTTGGTAACTTTTGGTTATATTCGCTAAACATCAATCATTATTTATTACTTTAACAATGGGAGGCAATGAAAACATTTTTTTTTTCATTTTGTTTATTTCAAAACGTTTGGAACTTGAAAAAGATGAGTGACTTGACAACGAATTTTTTTTGCAGCAGTAGCTTTTTTTGTTGCCTCAAGGAATCTTTTTTGCTACTATAACAGAATTATTATACAATGGAATTTTGTGCATAATTATTGTGTTCTAGCAACAAAAAATAAGCTACTGCTGCAAAAAAAATTCGTTCTGTCAAGTTGTGTTGAAACAACACATTTTTTTGCTGCTCCAACAAATCTTTTTTTTTCGTAAATATCATTTAATTTTTTAATTGATTGTTTTCATTGTTTACTTATTTTATTTCTGAGCATTAACTAAGAAAAAAATCTAGTAACTTCTACAATCAATATTAGAAAAATTTCCATATTCTGGAAAAATTTACAATATTATTTTAATTTTTTATATATTATGGTACATTTAGCCATAAATATATTTGTTTCTTTTATTATTTACATTAAAAAATACTTGAGATACTGTATTTTTTACTTTAGTAATAAATTTTCAATAAAAATCAACAACTCCTCAAAACTTTGAAAAATTTGAGGTTTCCAAAGAAAATTTAATTCAATAAATATCATAGCAAAATTTGTAGAATCTTGAAAAATGTTGATAAGTTTCGTAAATTGTGGAAATTTGTCAAAATTCTGTTAAACTACAAAAACTGTGTTTAGGTCTTTGAATTTTCAAAGAATCAGGAAATATTTTTTTGTACAAAAATCATCGATAACTGTAGAGATTTCAATAAAAATCTACGAGTCTTCTGAACTTTGTAAAAATGAAGGTTCGGAAGAATTTCGTAGAATATCAGAAATTGTTTCTCAATTTTTTAAATCTTAAGAAATTTCGAAGCTAAAAAAAAATCTAGAAATGAAATAAAATAGAAATAGGAAAATCGGGAAAATTTTTTAAAAAGTCTAGAAATTAAAAAAAAATAGAAAATCTGGGTATCTAAAATATTTCGTATAGTTCAAAATTTTCTCGGTTCCAAAAGATTTACTAAGTAAAAAACTTAGTAATTTGTACTATAAATATTGGAAAAATCATTATATTCTAGGAAAAGCAACAATATTATTTTAATTTTTCATATATTATGGTACATTTAGCCATACATATATTCATTCTTACCATGCAGTATAGCAAAATGTCAAATATCACAATTATAAGTTAATATTTAGTAAAAAATACTAAACATATTGTTTTTTTTTACTTTAGTAAATAACAGTTCTCAATATACAAGATACGAGAAATTACCTTACATGAACTATAATACGAATTAATATTTTGAGTAATACAATACTATGTATAGTAAAATTTACTACATTCCATCTCGATCATTACTATATTTTCCAAGTAAAAAGTACTACATTTTACTCTCAGTGTAAAAATGTCTAGTTCAGCCTACTTGGCAACACTTCCAAAACTGACAATGAATTAGAACGAATGTCGTATGGAAGCTCGCAGCAGCAGCAAAAGCAGAAGCAGGTGCTGGTCATCATACTGCTTGGCACGCCGATTAAGTGCCATGTTATTGGTGATGAATGGCGGCGATGGCAGCTATAGTACTGCCTATATTTATAATAGGCATTCCTAGGGCGCGCTAGAAACTCCGCATTCTACAATACGTAAGCGCATTACTCGACCGCACATTGTAATTAGGCAAGCTGTTAGTTACCCAAACCAACGTTCCAAGTGACTGACAATCCTGATCATCTTGAACTTTTACCTTCAACTTCTCTATAACATACATCAACATCAGGAACGTGTATTGATGCAGAGTTTTCAAAGCTGAAATTCGGAAAACAAAAGAATAATTTCTGCAAAATAAATTTAAACATGCTCTGAAAAATTTGGTTGGCTCAACCAAACGTTTGGTCGTTTTAATAATAAATTTTTAGTTTAAAAAAATTTACGTCGAAATTACAATGTTGTAAAATAGATCGAAATTTAAAACAAAGCTGATTGAAACGTTCGGGACATAAAATCATAGGAGAATTCCAAGTGTTCGCTTCATCAAGCCATTTCATCCACGACCCTACGACACGTCTATCCTTCTTTCTCTTTCTCTTTCTCCTGACGTCTCGCCCTCTCTTGATTTATGAACCCCTTAAAATATTTATAGGGATATAGGATTACAAGCCGCTCGATCGTTCGAGGTTACAGCTTATTTACTTGCCTTATTTTGGTCTCCTCATTTCGGACTTGATGGAATTCGGTCGGCTTTCAATTATGATCATTGATTATTCGCTTCGGCGTGCGGCGTCAACCATCACTCGTAATTTCATCAATCGTCCGTTTTCTTGGCATGAATAATTTATGCGACCGAGGTTTATCCTTATTCCATTTCCTTTGTGCGCGACTAGCTATACCTGAAAAAGACATGTTCCTATTTTGAATTCAAATTTCTTGACTCATTGCCACCAACATTTTCGTACGTAAAGTGCTCTGAATTTCCGGATTAATTTGGAGCGAGTTTTTTTTGGAAACTACTTGAGTTTTTGAGTACGAGTGACTTTTTATGTAGATGTAAATTTTAGAACAAGAGATTGGAATTTTTTATTACTATACAGAATGTTAAGTTTTACATTAAAGTTTAGTTGATTTTTTTTGGGAACACGTTATTCATTCGAATTACGTTCAAGTTACCAGAAAGGTACATCTAACAAAATTTGTTTGTAACACGTTATTCATTCAAGTAACATTCAAGTAACATTCAAGTTACCAAAAAGGTACATCTAATAAAATTTGTTTGTCTGAACTAAAAATTTATTTAAGTGAACCTTTTTCAGTGTAAAATCCACTGTTTTAAGTTTAAAGAGTAAAAAAAATTTTTTTTTAATTATTCTGTAAAGAAACAAAGTCGAGGAAAATGTTGCTGCTGGGAAGACTGAGCCGAAGACTTGTTGGCGTCAACAAGTCACCTTTATTGCCTGGGGGACAAGGGTGGAACAAACGGAGATGGTCCTCGAGGACGAAGCCCGAGTTGACCTCGGTGCGCTACAAAGTCGAGCGGGGTCCCTACGCTCGCCTGAGTGACGAGCACGTCAATTATTTTACGAGCCTCCTCGGGTCAAATCGCGTAATCACTGATCCTGAAGAGTGCGATCACTACAACATCGACTGGATTCGAATGGTTCGAGGTGCCACAATCATAATTGCGATAAATGATTCGCGTGTTAATTCACAGTCTAAACTATGTTTAAAAATTTACACTGTAAGAAATTTTTGTATTAATTTTAATAAACTTGTCTTGGAAGTTTTTTACATAAACGCATTTGAAAACCAATATACAAAGTTGATGAAGATTAATTAACGTTCTTGAGTTTTAATTGACTAGTTCATTGAACTTTTTGTACAATATACAATAAACAATATACAATTTACAATATACAATTTACAATATACAATATACAATTTACTATATACAAGTCTATTAATTTTGATATACTATGACTGATTTTAATATGCGTCCATTGAAATAAATAGATAAGTTAATTAGTCTAAGTTTAATACACGTGTTCATTATTTTTAATGTGAATACCATACATGAATGTTTATTGAAATTAATGACATTTTTAACAGTGTATTTTTCATTGTCCTTGAGATTTTTCGACATTCCAAGCTCTTACGTAAAGTTTGGAAATATTCAAGGTCATGTCTACTGTTGAAATACAAAAATTTCGTCATGTTACTCTGAAGACACTTGATATCAATGATTTTTTATAGTGCGGTTTTGGGAAAAATTTGTATGCATGTTTTTTTGTAAACTATATTCCAAGAAAAATAGTAAAATATGATATTATAGTATCAACTTATTGTCTACTGAAGTGAAATCTCGAGTAAAGTATTAGTAGGTTGAAATTAGGGAAAGAAAATCGGGAAAGTCATGGAAAGTAGGCCGTGTCTACTTGGATTTTCGCACTTTAGAACAAATAAATTTCGAAATTTGAAAAATTTCCAAAATCTTACATTTTCTACCATAGCAACGTTTCCAAACTCTCTGAATTTCTTCGAGTAAGAATCCTGCAAATCAAACTGTAGTGGAAATTTCACTCAAAAAGTGAATGAAATTTTTTAAATTTTGAAGTAATAAGGTTAGAAATGAAAATACAATGAAGATTAAATAAAAAATAAGAGGAAAATAATGAAATAAGATAAATATAATTTAGAAAAAAAAGAAAATGCGAAAAAAATAAATTAGGAAAATAAAAATATGAATAAAAATTCAAAATATAATTTTAATCATAAGATTTGAAATGAAAAAATTAAGAATAAATGAAAATTACGAAAATTACATTAAAATTAGATGAATATAATTTAAGAAAAATTAGAAAATTAGAATAAAATTGTGAGTAAATGAAAAATACAAAAAAAAAACAATGGGATAAGATGAATATAATTAAAAAAAAATTAGAAAATTAGAAAAAAGTAAATTAGTTAAACAAAAATTAGATTGAAAATTAAAAATATAATTTCAATCATAAGATTGAAATTCAATAGATATGTCACTCTAAAACGATTGAAATTTTATAAATTTGAAATAATACCATTGCAAACATTGAAAATAAGAATGAGATGGTGAAAAAATAAAAAATACGAAAAAAACAATGAAATAAGATAGATATAATTTAAACAAAAAATTAAAAAATTAGAAAAAAATAAATTAGGTAAACAAAAATAAGATCGAAAATGAAAAAGATAATTTTAATCATAAGTTTGAAATTTCATGGATTTGTCACTGTAAAACGATTAAAATTTTACAAAATTGAAATAATGTGATTTAAAATAAAAATAGAATTGTGAATAAGTACAAAATACGACAAAAATAGTGAAATAAGAATAATATAATTTTGAAAAAAAAGAAAATTAAAAAAAAATAAATTAGGGAAACGAAAATAAAATTGAAAATATACCTTACTAACTTGAAACATTATAAAATCCTTATAAAATCCTTAAAAAGACTTTTATAAAGTAACCTAATAAAATCCTTATAAGGATTTTAAGGATTTTATAAAGTGTCCTTATAAAATCCTTATAAGTTAATGAAAATTTGATGAGGAATTTCAAAATTTATAAATATTACGAAATTTTATAAAATTTTTTCCTTATAAGGATTTTATAAGGTCGCCTCATAAGGCATAATAATTTTTATAAGGATTTTATTAGGGTGCCTTATAAAAAATGGAAAATTTTATAAAGAAATCAGATTTTTATAAGGATTTCATAAGGTTTATATAAAATTTCAAGTTAATAGGGTGATTTCAATCATAAGGGGCTGTCAACATATTACGTCATCAATTTTTTACCTATTCTTGACTCCCTCCCCCCCATGTCATCAACCATCATCGTTCCGTAGATCCCCCCCCCCTAGCGTTGACGTCATCAAATCAAAATTACTGGCGCGAAATTGAAGAAAAGTGTTACTAATTTTTTGATAAAAATCTCAATTTTATGATTACGTCATCATTTTTGGACCCCCACCCCCCTTACGTCAACATCTGTCATCAAACTCAATACCCCCTCCCCCCCTAAGAGTGATGACATAATATGTGGACAGCCCCTAAGATAAAAATATGTCATTCTAAAAGGATTGAAATTTTACGAATTTGAAATAATACCATTGAAAATAAGAATAAAATTGCGAAAAAATAAAGAATACGGAAAAAAACAATGAAAAAAGATAGATATAATTAAAAAAAAGGAAATTAGAAAAAATTAAACTAGGAAAATTAAAATAAGATGGAAAATTAAAAAGATAATTTTAATCATAAGATTGAAATTTTATGGATGAAAAACGATTGAAGTTTTACAAATTTGAAATAATAAGATGTAAAAAAGGAATAAAATTGTGAATAAATAAAAAATACGATAAAAATAATGAAATAAGATAGATATAATTTTGAAAAAATAAGAAAATTAGAAAAAACTAAGTTGGGAAAACGAAAATAAAATTGAAAATTAAAAATATAATTTCAATCATAACATCGAAATTTCATAGATTTGTCAGTCTAAAAGGATTGGAATTTCAAAAATTTGATATAATAAGATTTAAATTAGAATAAAATTGTAAATAAATAAAAAATAACCAAAAAATAGTGGAGTAAGATAAGTATAAATAAAAAATAAGAAAAAAATTAATTAAGTAAACAGAAATAGTATTGAAAATAAAAAATGAAATTTCACTCATTTTCACTTATGTTAGAGTGAAATTTCCACTCGAATGAATTCAGAGATAACCAAAACAATAAATATCAAACGCAGGATGCAGTCGATTAATCCTGAAAGTGTCGTCGACGGAAGAAGTGTCGGCGGTGTTAAAATACTGCAACGAGGAAAAGTTGGCCTTGTGCCCGCAGAGCGGTAACACAGGCTTGGTGGGGGGCAGCGTGCCTGTTTTCGATGAGATCGTCTTGTCGATGCGATTGATGGACAAGATTCTCGAGGTCGACCCCCTCGCGGGCACTCTCGTATGCGAGGCCGGCTGCGGCCTCGAGGACCTGGAGACTCGTCTCCGGGAGTTTGGCCTGATGATGCCCCTGGACCTGGGGGCCAAGGGCAGCTGCCTCATCGGCGGCTGCCTTTCCACGAACGCGGGCGGCCTTCGGCTCCTACGTTACGGAAATCTTCACGGAAACGTCCTCGGCCTCGAGGCCGTCACGGCCGACGGACAGGTCGTCCGCTGTCTCAATACCCTCAAAAAGGACAACACCGGGTACCATCTCAAGCACCTCTTCATCGGCTCCGAAGGTACCCTCGGAATCGTCACCAAGGTCGCCATCCAGTGCCCCGTTCTACCGAGGGCCGTCAATCTTGTCTTTCTCGGTACGTGTAGTCTAGTGTTGATAACTTTCAATCTTTGTTCCTTTTCTAGCGCTCAATCAAACATAAGTCTGTCCTTGTTTAGTACTACCAAGTTACGAACACAGGTGTAGTCTCTAAAGCTGAAAACCACTGATTAACAGCGAATAGTCACTGATTCAATCAGTGCACGGAGAGGAATTTTTGGTTACAGCAACCTTTCATTTAGTAAAATATGAGCCCACCAATGTTTTGGACAGTACAGCCAAAACTTTGGGTATGATAACCAAATAATTGGTTATTGCAACCTATGTATCAATCATGATGATTGAGAATTAGTTGCTATAACAAAAGTTTTGGTTGTAGTATCCAAAGCATTGGTAAGTCCATATTTTACTAAACGAATGGTTGCTGTAACTAAATCATTTTTCTATGTGTGAAATGCGTTTTGCTGCAAACTTCCAGTGTTTTTACTGGGACTTCGCAGCGAATGATTTTTTTTGATCAAGCGCTGGTTAGAGCAGCGGATTTCGCTGGTTTTTTCAGTAAACTTTGCTGGACATATCGGTTGATATGAGCATGATGGTTTTGTTTAATTAGAGTATAGAAAGGTCAAAATTACTGTTGAATCAAAAAGCTGTTTACCTTCTTCTTTTCAGCAATTAATTATTAGAAAAAAACCTAGTATCTGTACTAGAAATATTGAGGAAATTACTATAGTCTAGAAAAATCTACAATATTATTTTAATTTTTCATATATTACAGTACATTTAGCCATAAACATATTCATTTTCACCATGCAGTATAGTAAAATGTCAAATATCGCAATTATAAGTTGATTTACGGTAAAAAATACTTAAGATATTGTATTTTTTACTTTAGTAATAAATAACAGTTTTCAAAAAAAATCAACAATTTTTGAAAACTTAGAATAATCGAAGGTTTCAAAGAAAATTTAAGGCAATAAATATCAAGAAAAATTTGTCGAGTCTTGACAAATGTAGATAAGTTTCGTAAATCGTGAAAATTTTTCCGAATTTCGTTAAACTACAAAAACTGTGTTGAAGTCTTTGAATTTTCAAAAAATCAGGAAATTTTTTTTCGAACAAAAATAATCGATATTTTCAAAAGTTTCAATAAAAATCTACGAGTCTTCAAAACTTTGTGCAAATGAAGGTTCCGAAGGATTTTGTAGGATATCAGAAATTATTCCTAAATTCATTAAATTGTAAGAAATTTCGAAACTGTAAAAAAAATCTAGAAACGTAATAAAATTGAAATAGGAAAATCTGTAAAATTTTTTAAAAAGTCTAGAAATTGAAAAATTTAGAAAATCTAGGGATCTAAAATACTTCGATTATTTCAAAATTTTCTCGGTTCCGAAAGATTTACTGAAAAAAAAAACCTAGTGATTTTTACTATAAATATTGGAAAAATTACTATATTCTAGGAAAATCTAGAATAATATTTTCATTTTTCATTTATTATAGTACATTTAGCCAAAAATATACTTATTTTCACAGTAAAGTATATAGTAAAACGTCAAATATTACAATTATAAGTTCATATACAATAAAAAATACTTAAGATATTGTATTTTTTACTTTTGTAATAAATAATAGTTTTCAATGAATTTAACAACTCTTCAAAACTTTGAAAAATTGAAAGCTTACAAAGAAAATTGATTCAATAAGTATCATTAAAAAATCTGTAGAATCTTGAAAAATGTCGATAAGTTTCGTAAATTGTGGAAATTTTTCAAAATTCCGTTAAACTACAAAATCTATGTTGAAGTCTTTGAATTTTCAAAAAATCAGAAAATCTTTTTTCGTACAAAAATCATCGATAACTTTTGAGATTTCAATGAAAATCTATGAGTCTTCAAAACTTTGTAAAAATGAAGGTTCCAAAGAGTTTTGTAGAAAAAAATTATTCTTAAACTCTTTCAATTGTAAAAATTTTCGAATATTAAAAAGAACCTAGAAATGAAATAAAGTAGAAATAAGAAAATCTGGAAAATTTTTCAAAAAGTCTCGAAATTAAAGAATTAAGAAAATCTAGGGATCTGAAATATTTCAAATAATTCAAAATTTTCTCGGTTCCAAAAGATTAACTGAGAATAAAACCTAGTGATTTGTACTATAAATATTGGAAAAATTACTATATTCTAGGAAAATCTAGAATACTATTTTCATGTTTCATATATTATAGTACATTTAGCCATAAAGATATCCATTTTTACAATGTAGTATAGTAAAACGTCAAATATCACAATTATAAGTTGATATACAGTAAAAAATTCTTAAGATATTGTGTTTTTTGCTTTTGTAATAAATCTAAATTTTCAATAAACATCAACAAATACTCAAAACTTTGAAAAATCGAAGGTTTCAAAAGAAAATTTAATTCAATAAATATCATAGAAAAATCTGTAGAATCTTGAAAAATGTCGATAAGTTTCGTAAATTGTGGAAATTTTTCAAAATTCCGTTAAATTCCAAAAATTATGTTGAGGTCTTTGAATTTTCAAAAAATCGGAAAATTTTTTTTCACACAAAAATCTTCGATAACTTTGGAGATTTCTATACAAATCTATACGAGTCTTCAAAACTTTGTAAAAATGAATGTTCCGCAGAATTTTGTAGGACATTAGAAATGATTCCGAAATTCTTTAAATTGTAAGAAATTTCGTATCTTAAAAATATCTATAAATTAAATAAAATAGAAGTTGGAAAATTTGGTAAACTTTTTCAAAAGTCTAGAAGTGAAAAAATTTAGAAAATCTGGGGGTCTAAAATATTTTTAATAATCCAAAAGTTTCTTGGTTCCAAAAGATTCACTAAAAAACATCTAGGAATTTGTACTATAAATATTGGAAAAATTACTATATTCTAGGAAAATCTACAATATGATTGTAATTTTTCATATATTAAAGTACATTTAGCCATTAGTATATTTATTTTTATCATGCACTATAGTAAATGCCAAATATCGTAATTGTAAGTTCACATATAGTCAAAAATACTTAACATATTTTATTTTTTTACTTTAGCAAATACCATTTCTTAACATACAAGTTATGGGAAATTACTTTACATGATCCTAATTTCTACATTTTTTCATAAATATTACTATACATATATGAATTTCACTAAAACATACAGCTACAACTGCTATACTATATCCCAATACAAATACTTCAAATAATAAAATTTACTATATTCTTTCCTTAAAAATACTAGATTTTTCTCTCAGTCTCGCACTATTTTTTGAGCGCGAATTCGTTCGAAAAAATTTGGAGATTCTACTAAATCAAGAGCGTGCTTTTGTTACTTGGAGCACTCGTGGTTTTTATTGACGATAGAGTGCTGCTACTGCTGCAGCTTTGGACAAGTTCGAGGACGTGCTCAAGACGTTCGAGCTCGCGAAAAAAGAGCTGGGGGAAATCCTCTCGTCGTACGAGGTCATGGACGAAGACGCTGTTGGTTTGTGCACTAAACACCTTGCCTTGACGAATCCTCTGCAGCAGCAGCAGGTTCGCCATAAATTCTACGTCATCGTTGAAACTTCGGGCAGCCGAATGGAACACGATGAGGAGAAGATGAGCGCTTTCGTTGAAAAAGCCATGGCTCAAAATCTCGTCACGGATGGAACTCTTTCCTCTGAACCTTCGAAAATTAAGGTAAGGGTATGGTTTTTTGGAAAATTAGTTCCGAAATTGAGAAAACCGTATTTTGAAGTTTCCTCAACCAATTTGCAATAATTTTGCACATTTTTTTAACATAGGTAAAAGCAAATGGATTTGAGTAAATTTTTGATACTACTCCCTCCAGAAAGTTTTTTTTTTGGAAAATAATGCGAATTGGTGAAGCAATTTTGTAAATTTGTCCAGTTAATACGCATTTTGAACACTCAATTTTTCTTCATTATTTTCATGATTTCTCGATCTTTTAGAGCCAAAAAAATGTAAAACTCATTTTTTCGTTTCTTGTTTTAACCTTTTGGCCTTTTATTGTTATTAATTAAAGTTTTTATAATAAAAAAAAACTGACTTCATTTTACATAAGAAAAATATAAATGCGTCATAAGGATATTATGTAAGTAGAAAAATTTATTGTGAGATATTAATGGATTTGAATATTAATTAGAAAATTATTTTAATGTCAATGTAATTTCCTGATAAGAAAAAGAATATGAGTTTTTCATTTTTTAAGCCTCCAAAGAATCAAGAAATCATACAAATTACATTTTATAAAAATATCAAGGAAATCTAACCCAGTTCAACAAAATTTGCCCTTTTTCAAAAATGATTTTGAAAGTTATTTAGATTTTTCAAGTTATTCACATTAATAAATATAAATTGAAAAACCTTTAGAATACATCTTATTTCATAAAATAGAAAAAAACCATAATAATGTGCTCGACTCGATAAATTCATTTCTACAATTTTTTTTTATTAAAAAATTATTCATTTAATTTTCACTTCGTGTTTAGTCTATTTCGTCATGAAATGAACCTCAATTAACTGATAAAGTTAATTATTTTCTCAAGAAAAAAAATTAAAGAATTTAATTTCTGGCGTCAAGTACATCATTATGGTATTTTTTGAATTATATGTATTTAAAAGATTTTTTAATTTATATTCATTATCGTAAATAAATAAAAAAATAGAACAAACTTTCAAAATCCTTTTGAAGTTTGTTTATTGATAAGCCAAGCTGTCTATTATTATCAAAGAATGATTTTTTATGTACAGAGTAACTGAAAATATGCATCAACATATTGCATGCTTATTTTACATATTTATGCAGTTTTTGTTTATAATACATATTCTGCATATTGTTTAGTAATGATATTCAGAATTTTTAATTTTACTAGCTCAAAAATTACAATAATTCTAGTTGTAGAAAAATTTTTATTTCAATTTCAATTATAAATGTACGAAATGTAGAAATAATTTCGAACCCTTAATCATATTCTCTAAATACACACCAAAATTCTCAACATTTTCCCAATACTCAAGAAAGACTGAAAATCGATATAAAAGATACTGTTTTTCAAAAAATTGAATAAAACTATCAAAATCACTGAAATTTTCAACACTACAGAATCAAATTCTAAAAATGTTTGTAGAATACTGTAAAAATTCCAGAAAATATATTGTATGAACACTAAAAAAATGCTAGAAATTTTAAAAAAGATACTGGTTTGGAAAAATAATCTAAAATTATTAAAATCGTTGAAATTTTCAATATTAGAACATCTAATTATCAGTTGCAATAGGAATAAAGATGAAGATACTCCTTAGTATTTTGTGCATTTATTATTGCATATTTTGCAAATTTTTCATGTTTTTTGAGCACATTATGCCATTTTTTCGTGCATGTCAATGCGCTATTATTACATTTTTTCAGCTTTCGTAATTTAACGGAATTTCTGAAAACATACAAATTCCTTGAATGTCTATAATTATTTATAATCAAGTTTCTGATTATTACTATGTATTACAAATTTTTGAGACTCTCATTTTCGTTTTAAAAATAATTCATCATCTCCGTACGAGACATAATATTTTTTTTATTTTCTGAAAATTTTATTAATACTTTACAGTTTTTTAAATTTTATTTATAATTTTCCATAGTTGTTAAATGTTATATATCAGCATCCCTGATATCGTAGTAATTTTTCGGATTTTCTAAAATTATTGACGATTCTCGAAATTCCTCAAGATCTTCCCGAATTTTTAGACTTTGAATTGTCGGCAATAATGGTTATCACAATTTCTATAATATATATTACAGTTTTCGTAATTTAAGGCCAGGTTCCTCCAAAAAACGTTAAAAAAATATTTCAAAATTAAACTTTTTACAGATAAAAGTACATATATTAAACGACTTAAACAAAATTTTTTTTCCACTTTTTTTTTTTTATTATGGTGGCTCTGAAAACAGCTGCTCAAACTCGTCTGATTTTTTGGTGAGTGTCATCATTTCTTGGAAACGAATTATCTGAAAGCAAAAAGCAAAATAGTTTCATATTCTGTATTGAATTGGCTCTGGTCGGTATAGAATTTCCGAAATTTATGTTCATTGTCCGAAAACCTACGAGTTTCTTGAATTTATACAATTATTTATATTCTTTCAAATATTTCAAGTTTCTGATTATTCCTGAAATTATAAATTGTTTAGACTCTCATTGACGTTTTCATAATAATTGATAATGTTGCAATAGGAATAAAGATGAAGATACTCTTTAGTATTTCGTGCATTTATTATTGCATATTTTGCATATTTTTCTTGTTTTTTGAGCATTTTATACCATTTTTTCGGTTGCTCTGGCGATCAGAAACTGGCTCTCAACTGCATCGATAATTCGATTTCCAATGCCCCAGTAATTCCGCCTATCAAAAACTACCAATCCAGATTCAAGTAACCTTGAAAGCAGACTCGATTCCAAGGTAAATTACAGAATTTGTGGGCCCTGAGGGAGAACATCGCGAACGCTGCACTGCACGAGGGCTACGTCTTCAAGTACGACCTGTCCCTGCCTTTGCCGCACTTTTACAATCTCATCGAGGACTTGCGCGAGCGTTTTCATCGGGACCCCCGCGTTTGCCACGTCAGCGGCTTTGGCCACTTAGGTAACGAGCTTTTTTTTCCTCTCACCTCCTTTCAGCGCAATATACACGATTAAATAAATAAACGAGAGGTCGGAGCTGCAGAGGAAAACGCAGAATTCTGGTCGGGACATATATATGTGCACTGTATGCCATTGCACCTTCCAAGAGTTCACAAGTAGTATGTCACAGTTGTAAGATTCTTTGATTTGACTATTCCTAATCGACTTCTGAGCAGATATTGGAATTCATTGAAAGGAGGAATGAAATTGGAAGCAGATTTAATTGGATGGGATTTCTTGTTTGATTTGAAAAGATAATAACCCTCAGGAGGACTCCAAATAGAGTCAAAAGCTAGGACCAAGAACTTAATAAATGTAATTTAAGAGGAAAATAGTTATTATTGAGAAATTATATCATTAGTGAACTCTCGATGATGATAAAAAGCTGTTCCCTCGGTGGAGGAGGGGAAGAGATGAGGAAGGTAGGGGGGTTGAATATACATAGTGTACGTATAATAGGGCGGGCGATGAAATACGCTCGATACCACCGAGTCTTTTCTCCTCCCTCGATTGTTGTCCTTGTCGGTAGAACCCGTATTCGCGGTGCTGGAAGGCATTGACGAGAATAGAAAGGAAGGATCGAAGCCGCCCCGAAGAGTGCAATTTTTTTACGACTGGCTTTCTTCTCGCATTCCTCTTCCTTCTCCCTGCATGCAGAAAATACGAGTCGCGCCTCATCGATCCGCCTCTCCCTCTCGTCTCCCTCTCGCTGCCTCTCTTCCTGTTGCTGCTGTATCATGCCTATATTTATATTCCTTCATTGCGAATGCACGCCACGTCTCAAATTGCGTTAGTTCTGGAATCGCAGTTCTTTTTATCTCTATGCCTTTCTTTTATAGCCATGTCCAGATATGTGTATGCGGTATGGTGAAATTGGGATTTAAAATTTATGTTTGTGGGATCTTACAGCTGATTATTTTGAAGATTCAGCCTTCGGGCACCTTCGGGCGTGTTCGTGGAGTCAGCTGATACCCGAATACGCCCGAAGCTGTCAGGGTGTTGTCGGAGTGAAATTATTGCCAAATTTTCGGTTCAGTTAGAGAAAAAGAATGATTAGTAAATGACGATGATGTGGGAGAACTTGATTTTCCGTTTCCCCCACTCCTCTTCGTTCATAAGCCTTTAATTCGTTTTTGGGTTCAATTACTTACACTGAGTCTCGATTTTATTTATTGTTGCTATGTTGGATCGTAATAATGTGATGTCAGAAGACATTTTATGTAGCGTGATCGGAATTACAATGAAAGTTGGCGTACAGCAATAGTAGCGCCATCTTACGGTCGCGACGCCGACTCGTCGTTTTATCGATCTCCTCTATCTTGTTGATTTCTTCTTATCTGCCGATTGCCCGTAACATCAACGTAGCTTTTTAAAACCGGACAAGGTCATTATAGCCTTCGCCCGTGCTTATTATTATGATTATACAGTGCCTCGAGATAGCGACTCGATCTCAGGGGCGTCGGAATGAAATTAAGTTCAGTTCCAGCAACCAAAGGTTTGGTTAAATCTTAAATGATTGAGGTTTTGGTCATGAAAATTGCACGGAAAAAAAGGGTTTGCTGAATCGGGAAAAATATGTGCTGTAGGTTCTTTTTGCATTCAAACATTTAGTTTACTTAATTACTAGTAACTTTTAATGTGGTTGCACCAACCACAAGTGAGGTTGCCTACACCATGAAAATAGTTCAGGCAAACGTTACTATTTATGAGGTTGCGACAACCATATTGTTTTTTCCATGTATGTGCGCCATTTTTGGTTAAAGAATGGGCACATTCAATAGCAGTAAATAGATAGTGCGGAAGTAATAGAAGAAAACTGGGTTTTGTTGAAGGTGATGGTAATCTGCACGCTCAGGTGGCCACTCGAGAGTACGAGCCTGAAATCGCCGACAAACTGGAGCCTTTCATTTTCGAGTACGTGTCGAAATTGCGGGGCAGTGTCAGCGCCGAGCATGGTATCGGCTTCAAAAAGACGCAGTACCTGAGCTATAGCAAAGACCATTCAGCCATTGAGCTCATGCGGCAAATGAAAAAGCTCATGGATCCTAATGGCATTCTGAACCCTTACAAGGTTCTCCACCCTTAATCATGTGCGATATTAGATCTATCGTACGTCATTGTATATATTACCCAAGTGCACATACTTCATTCCAGGAATTTTATGCATCGAAAGATTCGTTTTTTAGGAGGAATATGGGAATTTTTCGAGAAACTTGTAGGAGGTGAGAATCCAATGATTTAGTGGGAATCATTGTGTTGAGAGTCATTTTAGAATTTGGGATTTTTTTGAATTTTGAAGTCATTTTAGAATTCTAAGAGAAATATGGGAAACTTTTGAGAATCTCGTAAGGAATAAGAACCTAATGATTTAACGGAAATCATCATGTTGAGAGTCATTTGAGAATTTAGAACTTTTTTTGTCGATTTTGAAGTCATTTTAGAATTTTAAGAGAAATATGGGAATTTTTCAAGAATATCATAAGAAATGATAATCCAATGATTGAGTGGAAATTATCATGTTGAGAGTCCTTTAGAATTCGTTTAACATACTTGGAAACTTTTTTTTCAATTTAAAAGTAATTTTATAATTTCGACAGAATATGGGAAACTTTCGAAAATCTCGTAAGAAATGAGAAACTAATGATTTAGCGAAAATTGTCATGTTCAGAGTCATTTTAGAATTTATTTAACATACTTGGCAATTTTTCTTTTCAGTTTAAAAGTCATTTTAGAATTTCAGGAGACTATGGGAAACTTTCGAGAATCTCATAAGAAATGAGAACTCAATGATTAAGAGAAAATCATCATGTTAAGAGTCATTTCAGAATTCATTCAACATACTTGGATTTTGTTTCAATTTAGAAGTCATTTTAGAATTTCAAGAGATATATGAGAAACTTTTGAGAATCTCGTAAAAAATGAGAAGCCAATGATTTAGCGAAAATCATCATGTTGAGAGTCATTTTGGAATTCACTTAACATACTTGGCAATTTTTCTTTTCAGTTTAAAAGTCGTTTTAGAATTTTGGGAGAAATATGAGAAACTTTTGAGAATTTCATGAAAAATGATTTAGCGAAAATCGTCATGTTGAGAGTAATTTTAGAATTTATTTAACGTACCTGGAATTTTTTTTTTCAATTTAGAAGTCATTTTAGAATTTCAAGAAACATATAGGAAATTTTCGAGAATCTCGTAAGAAATAAGAACTTAATGATTTAGCGAAAATCATCACTATATGAGAGTCATTTTAGAATTTATATGTATAATTCAAGTTGATTTTCGGTTTTTGAATATATTATAAATGATTTATTATGTTGATGTGTACTCGAAATGTATGCAAATTTTCGTAGTTTATGGCAAAAAATAACTTTTGAAAAATTAAGTATTCATCACTTAAAAAAGTGTATGGTTGATTTTTGAAATGCAAAAAAATTTTTATTTTTGTGTATATAATGATTTTGTTAGATAATGCAATTCTATGAAACTTTGGGAATATATGAATATTTATCTAAAATTACTGGCGTTTTTTTATATTCTTTGAATTCGTCATTTTTTCCATTCAAGTTTTATGGTCATCATCAACAATTTATGAAATTCTTGAGGACTTTACTTGATAAAAGCCAAACTTATTTAATTAATTTTATTATCATACAAAACTTATATCAGTATTAATATCTTGCCAATTTTTCTGAAATTTCTCAAAAACCTAATTAAGTTTTGAGCATCACTTGAAATCGTTAAAAAAATTCCATAGACCCCAAATTAAGTATGAAAATGATTAAAACATTAAAAATTTTTTTCATGAGTTTTTGATTCCCTAGAAAATTAAGATGCTATAAATATTCGATCCAATCCAATTCATTGATTTCTCTTTAGACGTATTTTTGAGGTTCAAGTGTATTTTTTGAGATGAAGCATATTATTCTAAGAATTTAAAGAAGGAAATCCAAATTTATATAATTTTTAATAATTTTTTCGTGTATTTTAAAAAACGATCTTCATTCTTCAATAAATTTATTTCACTGATTTTCCACTAGTATAACTTTCGATTAAAAATTCTGATCTTTATTATTCCTGGAATATTGCGTGTCACTGCGGCACCAAAATTACAAAAATTCCCCTCATATTTTCATTGTTGATCCTCAACTTTCAACAGAACTTGAGGTTCAACCTTCAAAAGTCAAGAAGGATTTCCATAAATTTACATGGCTCTTGTGAATATATCAGCTTCTAAAATTTAGACTATCCGATTCCAAATGATACGCCTTATATACGATACTGGAATAGTATATTGTAGACCGAGCGGGAAAACGGGCGTTTCCAGGCCGCGCGTTTTCCCCGAGGTGTACATACTATTTTCTCCGCCGTAAGAGCGAGAGAGCGAGTTTGGTGCTTCGCTGGCGAGAATCGATAATAACCGATTCGAGGTCCTAAAAAAAAAAAAAAAAAAAAAAAAAAAAAAAAAAAAAAAAAAAATAATAAAAAAAAAAAAAAAAAAAAAAAAAAAAAACGTTAATTTTGAAAAAAAAAAAAAAATTTTGAAAAAAAACTTTTTCTGAAAAAATAGTTCCTCGAAAGAAATGAATTTTTTGAAAATTGTTTGAAAAAAATGAATTTTTTTCGAGACGATGTATTTTGCTCTCAATTTTTTTAAAAACGATATTTTTTGCTCCCAAGAAACAGAAAGAAACAAAAACCGTAAACTTTCGATACGAAAAAAAAAACCGTAAACTTTCGATACGAGCCAGCGGAGCAAAAACGAAGATCTCGCTCTTGCGGCGGAGAAAAATATTTTATACGCAAGTATATGTATGTATAATATTGTTGTTTTTTTGAGTCGATTCTATTTTTGATATTTTATGGAAAAGTGTTGTTACGTGCAAGACACGAAATAAAAATCGATTTGAAGGCGATCGTAGTTTTATTTTGAAATTCCATTTAGACCTGTTTATACGTCCCTAAACACAAAAGTTCGTTCCATAGTTATTATAATAATTATTATTTTTTTAAATTTTCAATAAAAATTCTAAGTGATTGTTTTTCCTTTACAGATAGAAATTTATCGAATTTCCTTTGCAAAATTGATACAAGATAATTCAAATCACGTGTAGACTTCTTGAATGACTTAAATATTAATGAATTACATATTTTCTATAATAATAAAAGTATTCTGGATAGTTCTAATACTTTTATTTCGTATAAAATTTTTAATCGGACTCGCGGTTTTACCATCATCGTTGGGATTGTCCCAGCACGTGGTTGCACGTGGCCGCGGTAGATAGAGGTGCATGTAATCCTTTCTCCTCAACTTGCCCAACTGTTACCACCTGTGTTTGCGTCGTTTGTGGATTCACTCGCTCTCTGTTTTCGTTGCACTTCGCTCCCTCCAGGACCGTCAAAAAAAGGGAGAAAGAGAGCTATCTAATTGCGAAACAGGGGAAAATCGTTTACCGGTGAAAGTAAGTAATGTTTGTATGAAAATCACTGGTTTGTTCATCATTGATTTATCAGTAAGAAAGTTTTAATTCATAAATATTCAGAAGAGTATTTTGAATTTTGACAAAATGTTACGAAATTTCTTGATGTCTTTCTGAAGAAGAGAAAAAAAAGTGTACCTTCAATTTTAGTCTGAACAATCAGCAAGTAGAAGTAACAAAAAATATCGAGTAAAACTGAATAATATCTCGTTAAAATAAACTTTATAATTAAATTCAATTGACTTAATAATTTAGTCGTTCCGACCCAGAGCAAATGACTAAACTTATTTAGTCAAAGGTAACATATCCCTATTAGGTTCATATAAGACTAAATTGTTTTAGTCAATCAGACACAATTTTAGTCAAACCTACACAACCTTTTCTCTCAGTGTAGGTTTCTTCGGTGAACGCTCATACACTGATTTATCTTCCAGTTTTTCTAGTAATACTTTTTTTAAGTCTTCTAGGTCCAGTTTTTCAAAATCAACTGTCTTTTTGTCTGGTAATTTTATCTTTTAGACAAGTTCCCATTTATGGTTTTGTAAAAGTTTGTTTAAAAAATTGCAATAAAAAACATTTTCTCACTCTTTGTTGCATTTCTTCAATTGGCTATAAAAAAAATTATTATAAAAAAATTCTTCCCCCTTCAGAATTATTTTCGCCCCCTAAAACGTATACATTTTACATTGACTGTTTCAAGCAATGAAATTTCGACTGTTTCAGATTTAAAGAGTATAACCTAAGACCGCGAATTCCTCTCTACGGTCCTGAAATCCTCTCCCACGCGCGCGCTCCTCCGCAGCCAATCACGAGCAAGTGTTTTCTCAAGTACGATCTGTGCGCCGGTCCGCGCGTGTCACTCGTGCGAATAAATAGTAGACTCTTCAGTCAGTGTCAGACCTCAAGCCTGGCCGATTGTGGCCGAGCGGTAGTGCGTTAGTGGGTGGTTATCCTAAACAAAAATCGTGTCCCCGATTATGACAGTGATGGGGATGACGGCTAATCGTCAGGCGCAACGACGTGTGCCCCCCCCCACAGAGTGATAGTGTCGGGGCCCAAAGCTCCCCTTTCTCATAACCAAGTCAGCTAAAAACTCTGCAGCAGCCAGCTTAACCACGTCTCTTCTTCTCTCTCTCTCTCTCTTCCACTGTCCTCCTCTCGCTCCCTCTGCTACGCCGGCAAAATCGATACGCGCGAGACGACGAACGTCGTCCTCCTCTTCCTCTGCCAACCATTCAAATAGATTTGCACAGATTCCACCACGCACTTTCCATCGCTCGGCGCTTTCCCGAGTTTTTCCATTTGGTCGCGGGTGCGGTTTTTCGCGAGTTTTCTCATATCCCTCGGCGGATGTTGGTCGGTGTCGTTGTGTGCAGTGTTGTAGTGGTGTGCAAATAACCCCGGCTCTTACTCTGCAGCAGCAGCGCGTGTTGTCATGTTTCGCCGCGAATCGCCGGCTTATTATTTCTTCCCACTCCCAGGAGCGAGGGCCTTTTTCGAGAGAGCATGAGCCACTTCGCCGGAATATCATCGTATCGTCTTCGTCTTCAATTCGGGTGAGACACTTTCTTAGTTGATTTTGGATTGTTTACGTCAGGGATGGAAAAATCCAGATGGGGAAGTCTAATTGGAAGTCTGTCTGAAGACAGAAGTTGGGAAGGTGTATTTGTGGGGATTGGGGTGACTTCTGTGTGAAAATGTGAAATTTCACTGAAAAAGTATAGTAGGGTTTGTAGTTGGTAACCCAATTGGATTTCTTTTGGTGAAGCCTGAATGAAGTTTTAGTTGAAAATGGAAGTGGATTTTTAGTTGGATTTTCAAATGGGAATCTTTTTGGATATGCAACTGGAAGTCTGGTGGTATTTCCAATTGGAAAATTGGCCATTTCTCTAATTGGATTCTAGTGGAAATCCAATTGTATTTCTTTTGGTGAAACCTATATGAAATTCCAGTTGAAAATCTAAATGGAAGTTCCCAATTGGATTCCAGATGGAAACCCAATTGGATTTCTTTTAGTGGAACCTAAATAAAATTCCAGTTGAAAATCCAAGCAGATTTCTAGTAGTTGGATTTTCAACTGGGAATCTTGTTGGATATACAACTGGAAATCTAGTTGTACTTTCGATTGGACTATAGCCAACTGTCTCGCCCATTTGGAAAACTGGCCATTTCTCTGATTGGGTTTTGTTTTGGTGACACCTAAATAAAATTCCAGTTCAAAATCCAAATGGGTTTTTAGTTGGATTTACAAATGGAAATTCCAAATAGGATTTCAGATAGAAATCCAACTGGATTTCTTTTAGTGACACGTAAATGAAATTCCAGTTGAAAATCCAAGTGCATTTCAAGTTAGATTTCCAAATGTAAATCTTGTTCGATATACAATTGTAAATCTAGTTATATTTCCAATTGGACTATAGTCAATTGGCTTGCCCAATTGGAAAACTGGACATTTTTCTAATGGGATTTCTTTTGTAACACCTTAATAAAATTCCAGTTGAAAATCCAAATGGATTTTTAGTTGGATGTCCAAATGGAAATTCAATTGGATTTTTTCAGTAGGGAAAACGACAAATAAAAAAAAAAAGATTTTTAAATTCTAGAGAAAATCTGTGTAACATCAGGCCCCACAATTCAACGTAAGGCCCATAAAGGTTGAATAATTGAATGTTCTCATGAAAATAGTGAACCTTTTTTATTCGTCGTTTTTTTTTTGAAATGTCGATATCGAAGTTTAGATTACAATTTCTGAATAAAGTTTACAAATGGAGTTTCCAATTGAATATAATTTAATAACATTTCATAATTTATTAAAATTATGAAATAATTATAATTTTTTAGATTAAGACTCTTTGATTTTCATTAATTGGATCGAAAAAATTGTTATTATCTATAATTATTAATAGGAGTGTATTATTACTTTTATTATTTTTATCGAGAGGTTGCGGTTTTGAACTCGCTCTAAAGCATTTTCTTTCTCAAAAAACAAAAATCAAATAATAAAAATATTTAAAATAAATTCTGGGACGATAAAATAATTTACCACAAGTGGGGAAAATGATGTTACGTATAAGTAATGTACGATGTTTCTAATTACGAGTACAATAAAGAGTTTTTTGTACCTTAATTATTTTACCGCACTACACGAAAAAAAAGATTTGCTGTATCAGCGAAAAATTCGCTGTTTTAACAAAACTTGATCCAACACATTTTTTTGCAGGATTATCTCATTTTTTTGTTACCACAGCAAATATTTTTTGCTACCAGAGCACAATTATTATGCAATGGGATGTTATGCAAACAGAAAAAACAATACGGTTGTCACAACCTCATAAATAGTAACATTTGCCCCAACTATTTTCATGGTATTGACAACCTTTTTTTTAGTTGGTGCAACCACAATAAAAGTTACTACAAGCTTCACAAAAATTGCAGTAACTTTTAATGTTGTTGTTTTTCCGTGCAGCAAAACAGATTTTTCGGGGTGATGAAAAAACCAGCTAACTCCACAAAATAAAATTCGTCGTGTCAAGTTTTTGCTGCAACAGCAAATCCTTTTTTTCCATGTAGCAATGTTATGAACTATTATTTTTCATGATATTTCGGCGAGTTTTCGTGGGGTCGTAAAAAGGGCGAATCGGAAACTCGCGTCAAGTATGATATGATTGGTCGTTCGGTCTGACGAGACGTTGATGTTATCACTGGCTCGAGTTTCCCTCATTTCACACTCCCTTCATCGAATATCTCGTTCGGGGTTGGACAGTAACTACGGAAATTGCAACTCGTGGTGTCGACGTTTTTTTTGGGGAGAAATTGTTGCTAGTTAATGATACTGGTTGTGGATATGCGGTTATGGTACTTTTCTGTAGGAAAAGTGGTGTTTTAGGGGTTTGGACATTGAAAAATTAACAATTGAAATAACATGGAATTGATTAGTGCGTATGTTTTGTTATTTATTTATTATTATACAATAGAATATGTATTTTATAGTTGTGTTTTACAGATATATTTATTATTATATAATTTGAACAGTCATTCTGATGGTTTTGATACTTTATAACTATTTTACAATTATTTGACAAGTTGAAGAACTTTGAATGATTTTTTTTAAGTTTGCACTGCTTTTTCACACTTTTGACAGTCTTGACAGTTTGACAGTCTTGACAGTTTGACAGTCTACAGCAGTCTTTTTATTTTATCATTTTTGACATTTTAAATAATTGTGACGAGTTGAACAGTTTTTATAGCTTAAGAGTTCATAAAAGTTTCGACAAATTTTACTTGCATTAAGTGTTATTGACTGTTAAAATTGTCAAAGCAGTTGTAGTATTCTAAAAACTTGAACAGAATTCAGATTTTTTTTATTTACGACAATTTTGACAATTTTTGCAATTTTTCAAAAGCTTGAGATAATCTCAAAAGTTTTGACAGATTTTATTTGCATTTACTGTTAATATTTTTAGACTGTTGAGAAAGCAGTTTTAAAATTCTTACATTTTTGAGAAGCTTGACACTTTCAATAAACAATACATTTAATTAATTTAATAAAATCAAGAAATTATTTGGAAGTTTTGTCTCACCTTCAGGAATATATCAAATTAATTCTAACTGATAATTTACAAGTTCTTACATTTTATGGAATAAAATTTAGTTTTTCAGTGAAAAACACTAATTGTAAGTAAATTTTCAATTTTTCTCATATAGTTACGAATTTCGAAATAAAACTGTAAAAATCTTGACAGTCTTTTAAATTTATCTCACAATTTCAGAACTTCTCAAAAGCATCGAGAAATTCCTAAACAATGATTTCTTTCGTTTGTATCGTTTCAAGAAATGTTTCCAAAGTTGTTTTATAATTTCCACGCGTAATTGAAAATGAGGAAAGATTTCCTGAATTTATGAATCGTTCAATAATCTTGCTTGTATTCTTTTCATTTTGAAGAATATTCGAAAATTCATCTCATTCTGAAAATATTTCTTTTCAAATATTCTGTCTCTTCGAAATTACTTAAATACTGTTTTTATTCATCAAAACCTTTTATAAATTCCCAAATTCCAAAAAATCTGGAGAAATCTTCAAAAGTCTAAAAATCTCTCAAAGATCTTATATTATTAAAAATTTCAATTTAAACAGATTTTATTCTTGGAATTCTAAAAAACGGATTAAATCATATGAAAAATTCCTATCATAAATATCTTGAAATTCTCAGTAGATTTCGTACTCGGGAGCTATCGCCGATTTTGGCGAGGCCGAAGGTTTCATCCCGAGCCGAAGGCGAGGGACAAAATCGGCTGAGCCAAAATTGGTCATAGCTCACGAGTGCGAACTGTATTTTTCATCACAATAGCCTCAAAGTCACGTCCAAATGTCAGTTTTGAGGTTAGAGTGATGAAAAATATCTTTTTTTTTCTATAATTTCCAGGCGTATTTGATGATAATAAAGAAAGATTTCATGAATTCATGAATAACAATCATCTAATAATCTTGCTTGTATTCTTTACGTTTTATATTATATAATATATTAGATATTATATATTTTAATTATAATATTATACATTATATATTTATGTTATACATTATTAAAAATATTCGTAAATTCATCTCGCTCTGGAAATATTCTCTCAGATATTCTGTCTCCTCGAAATCACTTGAATAATCTTTATATCCATCAAAAACTTTGAAAAATTCCCAAATTCCGAAAAATCTAGAGAAATCTCCGAAAGTCTAAAAATCTCTCAAAGACATTTTTATTAAAAATTAAAACTCAAACAGATTTCATCCTCAAAATTCTAAAAGACGGATTAAATCATATAAAAAATCCCTTTTATAAATACCATTTTGAAATTCTCACTAAACAAGTAATAAATGCCAGAAACTTTTATTCAAAAGAAAAATATTCCCTTTTCAAGATATTAAACTGGATAGAGATAAAAGACATTTTCATAAAAATATCAACATGGTTTAATAGACTCGCGAAATTACTGCGAGATTGACTCTTTGTCTCCCCTTGTTATCTTTTAATAAGGCTTTTGATTGAAGAAGCAAACTACAATATAAAGTATTCCGAATAAAATTGTTTAATACTGAGCTATTCATCGCTCAATCTCGCTTATACGGCGAATCGAATGAAAGTCGATGTAAAGTTAGCTTCAAATTATTTGCTGAGAGCGACAACTTTTGTACGGCTGCGAACTTGCATAACGACTTGCATTTTTTTTTTTTTTTCGAAACAATAAGTTATGTGCAGCAAATTGGCAATTATGAATGAAGACTTACAATCGAAACTACATTTATTGAGCTGAGAAATATACAGGTATCGTTAGGAAATGTCACGAAAGTGAAGAAACTTTAGATGTTTTTTGTGCTCTGGGCATTTTAAAACTTGTTATGTAATGTTTATTTTTGTTTAAAAAAATGTACAACTTGTTTCATTCATTCATCTGAAGTTTTTAGTTTTTTTTTTACCCAACTTTTCTATTTTTCAGTTGGCTCTAAATCCTCGTAAACAATGCCATGAATCATATAATCGATGTCAAACTTAGCCTTGTCTTCGGTTTTCTTGCTCACCATCAGACGATTTTCTCGATAACTCAGAGAAGGCGTCGGTTTTCCATTCGATTCCAAATAGGATTGAAATTCATTGAGAAAATCACGTCTGTCAGCCGAGAAAATTGTTTCTCTTAGGTATCCACCGAAATCGTTGACGTCGGGAACAACATTGTTCGCCATGGCACGAATTTCTTCGACATTTGGTAATTTTGAATGGAACTCGCTCACTATGGGTTCCTTGGGTTTTTTGGGGGTTGAAGCTTTCGGATGCTGCTCAAATTTATGAGTGGAGAAGGCGATTCAGAGCTTACAAGCTTTTTTCCAATCATGGAAACAACTTCTTACATGAGTATTTGTTATTGTAGAGAGAATTGAAGGGTTCAACAAAAGTCAATATTTGAGTTAAGTTTATACTTGTAAAATGGATCAGGCGAAGTTGACAAAAATTAATTTTTATTAATGCTACACTAAGAAAAATATAGTAATTATTACAATACTGTATGATACTGTGGAATCAGTCTAAAATATTCTACGTTTTAATGCTAGGTATTTATTGCAATTTTTGTCATGTTGTATGGTAAATTTTGTCAAATGATATTAGGAGGTACCTATTAGGTTCATATATGACTAAATTTTTCTAGTTAATCAGACATAATTTTAGTCAAACCTACACAACCTTTTCTCTCAATGTGGCACCTTTTTTTAATAATTAATCTTGAAATGGCAAATCATAGTGATTTTCAATTTAACGTAATTCAGGATGTCTAGCAACACTATAGATAAAAATGTAATTCCAATAATAACGTAGAAAAGTGCAAAGTTGAGTATACAAAAGTGCAGTCGAAGAAGCGTATTGAGGAAGGAAGAAACCCTATCGATGCAGCAAGTCTAAATCGCGTTTCTCTTCGCTTTAATCTCCAAAGTACATAGCTCGTTAGATAATTGAACTTTCTCGTTGGAAATCGCTATTGATCAGGAACGCTGCCCGCCAGAGCTGCACTCCAATGATGTTCCGCGTTACCGACTAACACACATTACTCCCAAACAATGCCCCATTCATTTTTCCGCGACCACGATGTAATTACATCTTTCGCAATTTATAATATTTCCAATTCAGAGGCACACGAGCTCCCGACCTCTTTTATGCCATTCGCTTCTTTTTTACTCGGGTTTTCAAAACCACCTTCCTAATTACATTCGAATATCCGCTTTTTTAATCTATAGGGAAATTAAACTTTACGTGAAAATCGAAATGGATTCGCGAAATGGGTCAGGCGATTTTTCTGGAAAAACTCAGAGTGTAGATTTTATTCACTGTGTTTTATATGTGAATTGAAAAGTTAATGAATTTGAGGATGGGATTGATAATAATGTAAAAAGAATAATATAAATTTTAATACATATGAATCATATTATATTAATAATATAATATTCTATATTTATATAATTTATTTTCATTATTGCAAATAACTCGGAAAATCGAATTAAACTTTCAAAATCCTTTTGGAATTTGTTTATTGATGACCCAAAGCATTCATTTTCGCAAAAATGTACAGAGCATTTTTTTTTGAACTTTTTTTTGTGAACGTTCAAAATGATAGAATTAAAAACTTGAAAATTAATTTGTTGCTTAATGGAATCCCGAGTGTCACGATTTTGTACTGCACAATATTGCCACGATTCTCTTGCCAAGTGCTGCAGTTTAAGTTTCGAGGGTTTGCAAGCTCGTGACTTGACACAATAACTTGAAAAATCGAGTTGGTAGAGAATGAACGACGTTCGAGGGTTTGAAATAGATCCGGTCTAGCGACATGATTTTGTTTTCTTCTGTAAGGCAAAATAAAGAAACTCGCAAATAAAAATGACGACCGTATTCGATTTGTCATATTTCTCTTTTATGTACCTATATAAAAGGCTTATTGGATTCGTAAAATCTACTTTTCAAAGGCTCATTCGAGTTTTCTTTCAGTTTTATCAATGCATATGCTTTTCCCTTGAATTATTTATCGTAGTTAGAGAAAAACAAAAATAACAACTATCATGTTATTGATTTCTGGTAACTGAAAATAGGAGGGAAATGATGTTTAAATTAAAAAAAATTCTCTGTGAGATGGACAAAGATTTTTTTGAGGGAACATGAAATTGTGTATCAAGCTATCAGCTTATTATATTTCATGTTCATGATAAGTATCGAACATCTTCGATATACTTTGTTGATCCGATTACGTATATGTATTTTCAGATAGTTCGTATTGAGCGGAAATTGAAGTTTTATTATTACTTGAAGAAATCAATAACAGTACGATAAAATTAGAAGTAATAAATATTATATAGCTTAAAATTCTAGTAATATACCGTGAGTTTCATGAAGTGGATTTTTATATTAGGAATTTTAGTGATGATCAAAATTTTCGATGATAAATTTAAAAAACCTATATATTCAATAACTTTTAATACTTTAAAAGTGTTAATATATATAAACTAATCACTTTATCAATTTTCAACAAACTTTGTGAAAAAAAAATATATCTGCGAAGGGAACTACCATCTTTTTATTCAACTACACTGAGAAAAAAATGTAATTATTACAATACTGTATAGTAAATAGGAATCACTCAGACATATTGTACTTTTTCCTAGATAATATAATAGTTTTTACAACATCATTTTGTAAAATGATATTGTAGCAACAAATATATTTTGTTGTAATATTGTAGCAACAAATATATTTTGTTGTAAAAATTCCTTTACATATTTCGTTTTTTACTATACATCTCGTACTTTTTACAATATCATATTGTAATCCTTACTAATTTAGATTACTAATAAGCTGAATGACAAAATCAGGTACAATATTGGAAAAATTCGAAAATGTATCGTAAATTTTACTATATATGTACACTACTTTGCTTTGAGCTATGATTTCAAATCAAAAAAGTTAGGGAACTCAAGCGGTTTTGGATTTAAAATTTTTTATAACAAGCATCACCCAGGCGCGAGCCCTTATCTGGCAGCAGAATCAAAATTTCTGAAATCGACCCCAAAAACCTAAATTTCGTTTTTTTTATCGTTCTGTCCACAATTGATAGATGTTTCGATAAAAAATAACTCCATGAATTTTTTTTCCGGAAAAATCATTTTTGCAAAAGTTATTTGCAGTTGAATATTTATACAGAGTTTTATATTAATTAGTATAATTTGCGAATGGTTCAATGGATTTTTATGCGACTTGCATCAAAACGGAGACCGAATTTCATACTATGACATAACGAAATTAGATTTTGCAAAAAAAATTTTTTTCTCTAAACAATCAAATAGTTTTTTAACTTCTGGAGGTTCAATCTGAATCGGAAAAAATTATTTATACAATAATGAATTTTCGCCATGCATATTTTTACATGAAATATCATACTTTAGAAGCTGAAAAACCAGTTGTAAAAGTTAAAATATTATATTAAATGTTTCACTATACACAGATACAAGATTCATTGTAATAGTAAATTAAAAATTCGATTTCGTACAGTACAATTATTTGCATTAGTAAATTTTAAAGTTTCCAAAATCGTATAGTAAAAACTGTAATACATATTGTTATTTATACAAAATGACGATTTTTTTAAACAATATTGTGATAAGTAAAATAATTATTGCAAGTTTTGCAATAGTATTGTAAAAACTGTAATATTATTGTAAAAAGTACAATTATATCGTACTTTTTGCAATATATCTGGAAAAAAGTGCAAGATTTTTTTCAAAGTGCACACTGATATGCATTGTCTCAGTTTGGATGAGCAAAAATAATTTCATAAATTTTTCCACCTACTAGAAACCCCGCGAAAGATAATATTTTTGAAATTTCCAAGAAGATTGAAAATCTGAAAGTTCACTGAATTTCGCGAAATTCAAATATTCGAGCAATTTTCACAATTTTATTGTAGAAATGTGATTGATAAGGAAAATTCGGAAAGTCATACATTTGAAAATTTCGAAGATTGCAAAAATTTCAATATTGTAAAATTCCCTCATTTTTATAAATATCATTCATATTCTTCAATGATCAGGAAAATTCAGAAATTTCGTGACATTTATAATATTTATCAAACGGTAGGGTTTTCGCAAAATTCATAAATTTTAAATAGTTTAAAAATGCTTGGAGTTCGGCAATTTGAAAATATATGGAAATTCTTAGCATCCGGAAAATTCGGGACAACAAATAATGATCTATAAAATTTATTGAGAAGTATATGAAAATTCAGAAATCATGAAAATGAAGATGTTTCAACAATTTCAGCAGTTTTACTTTGAGTATCTCATTATTCTGAACATTTCATCAAATTTTGTTATTCCATCATAATTTCATAGATTTTTACCACTCTCGGATAACTGTGAATTATTATAAGTTTGAAATTTCCCAGAAGACTGATATTTTG
>JAPYZL010032877.1:0-34778 GCA_030522825.1 Platygaster orseoliae | reverse complement strand
GTCGAGTAGAGTAAATGAAACAACCTGAAATCGCTCAGTTACGCCATCTTTGGCAGACGTCGTAAATCGAGTTTTCGATGTTCGAGTTGTGAAAAACTAATTTCAAAATTCAAATTTCAATTAAAATTGCATTAAAAATTTTAGAAAAAATTTAAAAAACTTAAAAAAAAAGTAAATAAAGTTAATTAAAAAAAATAAAACTTAATAAAAGTAACTGTGTTTTGAATCTTCAAAAACTCACTGTACTTGAAGCACATACATTCTTGATACATACAAGATTATTGTAAATTTTTATGAATTTTCATCCATGAAAATAGTAATTTTTTTAATCTAAACAGTTTTTTTATTAACGCAGATGATCTTAGATGTAATTTAAAAAGATCTTACTTGAAAGAAATTTATTTACTTTAAATAATAAGATTTTTGTGAAGTAAGTCCACTTTGAATCTAAATAATTTTTTTGCAGATGCATTTTTAAACTGCATTAATCATTTGTATAAAGATGAACTATTTTCTGGAACATTTTAACTAATACGTATAAACTATAAGTTTTGAAATTGTAGACTATGGAATTCTAAAAAAACATAAAAAATCTATAAAAATACTAGAAATGTACGTACATATTGGAATACTACAAAACGATAAAAAATCTTATAAACACTCTCAAAATTATGAATATTTTAAAAATATTTTTTAAATATTCAACATCAACGTAGATATAATTTTCAAAGACTTCTTTGAAAGTACTAAATAAACTATTGGATTCATAAAAAAATTACTTAAAATTAAGATTCTAGAGCATCGAATCCTAGCAATTTATGTATAAATCAAGAAATTAATTATAAATCTTTAAAAATACTAGAAATTTTGACTTGTTGTACATTTTAATATTTTAATATCAAATTCTAGATATATGTAGAGTAAATCATAGAAATATGAAAAAACTATAAAAATACTAAAAAATACTTTAAAATTGTATAAATAACATAAAATACTGAAATTATAGAAATCCCTAAATAACCTAAAAAATTTATTCCTTTTGTGTCATACTTTTGATTTAGATAATCTTCAAATGTCAATCAATCCACTTCAATATTATGTACATATGTTCTCAATTTAAACTGATTTTGTTTTTAATGTAAATTAATTAATTTAAAATTCGAAGGAGATTGAGTAACTTTTAACACTTAAAAATTTCCTCTTAATCTAAGTGGATCTATTCATTCACTTCATACAAAATTATTTTCCTCATGATTCAAACATACCCACTTCAAATTACCAAATTTCGAGGAAAATCATTCGAACGTGAGAACTCAAACTTGAAATGCTACAGTTCGCAATAAAAATTCGCGAAAATCCATCAGAACCCGTTATAAAGCGATTATTTATGATACTGTTGGGAGCAACTTTTCGGCGAGTCACGTGAAAATAATTATGGCTTAAATGAGGCTCATGGAGTCCTAATGACCGTTACCCTTTTCTCCACATCTTCCCTTCTCGTGCGCGCAATAACCCTCGCTTTAGTGCCGCTCTTTCATTTCTCTCCCTTCTCTTTCGCGTCATCTACGCCTCACTATCTTCCAGCGAAATTTCGTTTCATTTTGTGACTAAATTTGATCGTTTTTACGATCGAATTGAGTGGCTCGAAAAGATATTGGACAAGCTTAACAAACAAATCTTCTTCATCGTGTATACGGCTCATACGAGGAGCAAAGAGAATCTGTTGGAAATTACAGAGATCGAGGAGACTCGCAACTTTGAAGATGAAGTTAATTTTAAGTGTGTCTGAATTTCTTTTTGGTTATGAGATACAGATGCTTCAATGCATTTTTTTCGTCGCTGGATATAAGTGTAATTGTCAAGTCATTTTAAAGAAGAAGAAAATAAGCTACTGCTACAAAAAAATGCATTCTGTCAAGTTGTGTTGAAACAGCACATCGTTTGCTGATACAGCAAATCCTTTTTTTACGTATACAATAAACAATAAACACTTTCTTCTAGAGCGGGGGGGGGGGAATTTTCGTCATCGACAGGATTACAAAAGGATATCATTCATTTATGTCTTATTATGTCACGATATGTATGACTAACATTATGATAAGAATTTAATAAACCAAATTGGAATTCGATATAAGAAATATTGCATTGTCAATTTTAAAAAAAAGACCGAAATCTACGAAAATTCCATAAGAATCTAAAAGCTTTAAAACTTAAAAACAAGTTGTAAAAAATGAAGACAGAAATTCATAAAAATACCAGAGAATCTTTTATCATACAATTTCTGAAAAATACTCAACGTTATTGAATTCTATAAAAAAATTGCGTTTCTGAAAAATCTGCACGAATATCAAAGTGTAAAAATAATATAAAACGATAGAAAATCTTATAAGTACTGAAAACAAAAAAAATTCAAGGGATACATGAAAAATATTTAAAATTAACGTATAGATCTAATTATCCTCAAAATCTATGAATTTATCGAAAATCCATTGTATTTGCATTCTAGAGTGTATAATTTTTAGAATTGATTTATAAGTATCTACGAAAACACTAGAAATCTAAAAAAATACTTCAAAATCATTTTGATTTTCATAAATAGAGAAAAATGCGAGAAATAGTGTAAAATCTTTTCATACTCAAAAATTATATGCTAAACATTTTCTTAAGAATATTATTTTACGAAAAATAGACGAAAGGTGATAATGATAACAAATAATTCAGAAACATAACAATATTAATTAAAAATCATAATTTCGAAAATCAGTAAAATTACAAATAAGTCTAGAATTTTTAGTTTTTCTAACTCAAAATAATAAATATTATGACTTGTGAAAAATTTTTTCTGAAATGAAAATATATTCATAAATGTTTGACTATACAATATAACTAAAAATTTGTAAAGCAATAACAATCCTCAATATTGCTCACAATGATAAATAATAAATCTATTGATATTTGTATTTTGGAACATATAATTTTTAGAATTGATTTATAAATATCTATATACAATAATACTATAAATATAAAAAAACACTTGAAAATATTTTTGATTGTAGTAAAAAGACAAAAAAGCGAGAAATACTGTAAAATCTTTTCATACTCAAAAACCATATGAATGAAATTTTCTGAACAATGTTATTTCACGAAAAATAGACAAAAGTGATAATGATAAAAAGTAATTCAGAAAAATAACAATCATAATTAAAAAAATCAGGGAAATTTAAAACAAGTACAGAATTTTTAGTTTTTCTAACTCAAAATAATAATTATTACGACTTGAGAAAAATTAGTTCTAAAATGAAATTATATTCATAAAAGTTTGACTATACAATATAACTAAACATTTTTAAAGCAGTAAAAATGTTAAATATTGCTAACAATGATAAACAATAAATCTATCGATATTTGTATTTGGCAACATATAATTTTTATCATTGATTCATAAGTATCTACGAAATTATTAGAAATCTAATAAAATACCTACTGAAAAATTCTTTCGACTTCCATGAATTGACAAAAATGCGAAAAATACTGTAAAACCTCTCGCATTCTGAAAAACTATATAAAAAAATTCTCTCAACAATATCATTTCACAAAAAATAGACGAAAGTGATAATGATAAAAAATAATTAAGAAAAATAACAGCATAATCAAAAAAATTAGTAAAATTCGAAACAAGTCCACAATTTTTGTTTTTCTAACCAAAAATAATAATTATTATGACTTCAGATAAAATTTTTTGAAATGGAATTATATTCATAAATGTTTGACTATACAATATAACAAAACATTGTTATAGCAAAATAAATGTTCAAAATATTGCTAACAATGATAAGTAATAAATCTATAGATATTTGCATTTTGAAGCATATAATTTTTAAAATTGCTTCATAAATATCGACGAAAATACTAGAAATCTGAAAACACACTTAAAAATCATTTTTATTTCCGTAAATAGATAAAAATGCGAGAAATACTGTGAAATCTTTTCACACTCAACAATCATATGAAGAATATTTTCACAACAATATTATTTTACGAAAAAAAGACAAAAGTGATAATAATAAAAAATAATTCAGAAAAATAATAATATAATTATAGAAATCAGTTGAATTCAAAACAAATCCAGAATTTTTAATTTTTCTAACTCAAAATAACTATTATTATAACTTGAGAAGAATTTTTTCTGAAATGAAATTATGTTAATAAATGCTTGACTATACGATATAACTAAAAATTTGTAAAGCAATAAAAATGTTAAATATTGCTAACAATGATAAATAATAAATCTATCGATATTCGCATTTTGAAGCATATAATTTTTAGAAATGATTTATAAATATCTAAGAAAATAGTAGAAATCTAAAAACACACTTAAAAATCCTTTTGATTGTCGTAAATAGACAAAAATGCTAGAAATACAGTACCTTTTCATACTCAAAAACTATACAAAGAAAATTTTCTTCATAATATTATTTCACGAAAAATAGACGAAAATAATTATGATAAAAAAATAATTCATATAAATAACAATCATAATTAAAAAAATCAGTAAAATTCAAAACAAGTCTAGAATTTCAAGTTCTTCACTCAAAATAGTAATAATTATTACTTGAGCAGAATTTTTTTCTGAAAAAAATTATATTAATAAATGTAAATGCTTGACTGTATAATACCACTAAACATTTTTAAAGCAATAAAAATTTAATTATTGCTAACAATGATAAATAAAAAATACTATAGCCAACAAGAAAATTTCAACACTATAGCATATTAAATACTTGAAATCTGTGTACTATGATTTTTTCAAAAATCTTTAAAAAGTTGATGTATAAAAATCCAAAATAAAATCATAAAATCCGTCAGGTTGTGAAAAAACCCTAGAAGCATGAGAAAAAGAAGTTTTCACAACTCGAGCATCGAAAAATCGATTTCCCACGTCATATGAGTGAAGGAAATGAAATTGAGTGAAGAAAATGAAACAACTGAAAGTCGCTCAGTTTAGCCATATTTGACAGACGCCGAAATCGATTTTTCGAATCACTCGTTGTGAAAAATATAGTTCACAACTCGTTGAGTATCGACAGATTCATCATAAACGTCAAATCGGCAACTTGTTGTGAAATATACTATTTCAACTGAGCTGATTGAAAATCACAAAAATTGAATTTGATTACTTTTAAAAACATGAAAAAATATACAACTTTTTACTCGAAAAATTGGAAATTCCTACTCTCGTAACCACATCTTCAAATATTAAAAATTATAAAACACTGAAGGACATATATATGTATATTTTTTTTCGAAAAACTCCCCCCGAAAATTTCTTCTGCCTACGCCTCTGACTAGAGCAGTAAAAATTTTTGATTCATGAACATTTAGAAGAGGGCAGCGCAGCCCCCCCCCCCTTTTCGTTACACCCATGCAATACACTATTGCAAAATTCTTTGTTTATTCATAACGACCTCAGAGCTGGACTTGACTGCGGGTTCCGCGTTCCCTTAAAACCCAACGTATATACATAAAATCAGTATTCACGGCGCCATTTCAATGACGGCGCAATGACCGTCATTAGATCACGAGTATGCGCGGTGTCGGCGCGTATATTCATTTCCGGTGGGAATAAAATCGATGGCTTCCGCTCTTTTTATGAGACTCGCGGCGCGTTGATGTCTCCACTGGCCTGTTCTCGTGAAAGGCGAGCTCGCGACGGTCCCGAAAAAGGCCCCGCCGGTTTCTAATCCCGAACTTGGGCGGCTATTAAAACTAGATTAGTCGAGCAGCCCTGGGGGGCGTCTCAATCTTGACACAAGCCATCGCGCCCGAAACTTGTTCAGCTCCTAACTACTGTAAGCCGCCGCGCATCCTAGGTTTTTTCGTCCCCATTATGTCCGACTTGATTCGGACAAATAAGCGCTCGTTTCGAATCACAAAAGCAGCGAAAATCCGACTTCTGAAAGTTTAACAACGTCGCGTATACACGATGCTCGTTTTTGTCGGGACTTAATGCGTGCTCGTTGACGAGTGTCTTTTGTAGAGAAACGTAGGTACATTTGTAATCCGCTCGATTGCCTTTGGTGTATGAGGCGAACGTTGAAAGTTGACGTCCATCAATTGAGAGTTTTTTTTTGAAAATAGTCATTTGACATTACTAGACCTCGCTAAAAAAAACCTATAATTAAATATTATGATGTTGTTTTCAGTACGGAATATTTTTTAAACAACAAAAATGATTTTTTTATTTAAAATTTTGAGACTAAAAACTGATTGGCACAGAAAACCTACATCTTCAATGAGGTTTACTCATTACTTTTCTGAACATCCTTTACATCAGAAGATAGCAACTGTCATTAGTTAAGTAGATAAGAATTTGAAATTAGCAAATAAAGAATTCTAATCTAAGAATTTTGAAACAATAAAAGATATTTTAAAAATGAATAATTATCCAATTTATTTTATTAATAATTCTGAAAAAAAAAATTAATTGATTTTGCCTAATAAAAAAAATTTAAATACAAAATTAAGATACATTTCTAATAAATTTGATATTCAGATAATTAATAAAATAGAAAATAAATTAAATAACATTATTATAAAGAGAGATAAAGATAAAATAAATGTTGTTATTTATAAAATTTGATGTAATAATTGTAGTTTCTGCTTCTTTGGTCAGACAAAAAGGAATCTGAGAACGAGAATAAATAAACATGAAAATAATATTAGATTAGCGTCTTCTAGTTTAAATGTTTTATTTGAAAACAGATTGAAAATGGCGTCGCCGACCATTTTCCCGAATCCCTTTTTCCGAACAGCCTTTTCCCCGAAAACCATTTTTCCGAACGGTCTTTTTCCCGAATCCGTTTTCCTGAAGGGTTTTTAAGGAAATTTTCCTATCAGCCTAATGTCTAGAAATGCCATGGTTACGCATTTACGATTTATAAATTTCAAAACTCTAATATTAAATTTTTAATACATAAATAAAAATTTTAAATTGTATTTTTAAATTAATTAAAAATAAAATTTCAAATAAATATTTTTTAACTTTGAAAAAAAATAAAATTCATAATTCTTAAATTTGAAACTTTTACCATGACTCTTTTTATTGAAGACTCTTCTTATGAAACTCATAAATGTATACAATTGAAATAAAAATGAAATTCCAACCGAAATTCAAAAATTAATACTTTCGGGAAAACTGTCGTACGGGGAAAATACTTTCGGGAAAATGGTAATTCGGGAAATAATACGTTCGGAATAATGACATTACGGGAAAATGGTCATTCGGGAAAATGACTGTTCAGGAATTTTGATTCGGGAAAATGACCGGGAATCTGAAAATGGATCATGATTTTGACTGGAAAAATGTAGAAATTTTGAATATAGAGTCTATTTATTTGAAAATAAATATTTTAGAGATAATTTTCATTAAAAAGACTGATGGAACACTTGATAAATAGGAGGATACAAAGAGCTTAAATTCAATTTACGATGGATATTTATGAATTTTATCAAGTATTTTGTGAATAGATTTTTTTATTTACGACGATGACTATAATTGTTGAAGTTATTGATAACGATCGTTTTTTAATCAACTGTTTACATATCGGCTTCAAAACAAAAAAGCAAATTGATTTTGGCCGACTTATGTTGACTTGTAAGTGAAAAAGAATTTTTCTAATTTAAAAGGAGTTTTTTGAAAAAAGGAGTGTTACTATCAGGGCAAGCAAAAATATTTACGATAAAATGCAAAATATTCATTTTTTTTTATGCATGTAAAAACAGTGAAATTTAAATTTAAAAATTTCAGTTTGAAAATTATCATAAAATTATTCGACATGTCAAATGATTATAGATTAATAATTTCAAAATAAACTAATAATTGAAACATAATGCTATTCGAATAATAAGTCCGAGAACTTAGCAAAACATGTGGTAATTTTCTGTAACAACTTTGATTAGGAGCTGAAAATGTAAAAAAATGTACAAAAAACATAAAATTTGCTTTCATTTGATAAATAATAAATAAATATGAGAAGTAAGGAATATGGAATATGTAATTTCGTACCCCTGCTGAGAGTTAGAGGAATGATGAATTATCTGACTGTTGACGTGATAGTTTTTCTCTCATGCTAAACCGTGGGAGAAGTACGTACTTCTCCCACGCTGTGATCAGCTGTGTCGATACAACATGGCGTAAAAAAATCAATGGAAATAAATTAAAATTGAATGAAATGCAAATCCAAGGAAAAGAAAATGGCAAAACATGCATGAGAACTGAATATTTTTTATGCTCAAAAATTTTTGAAAATATTTGGGAATAAAAATGGAAAACTTCAATATATCTAGGAAAAATCTAAAAGTGGCAAAGTATTTGTTTGCGCCAAAAACTGCCAAAATATTTATTATAATATTTTTTATTTAGATAATAATTTTTGGTAGCACTGGTTATTATAAAATATGTTTTTTTAGAATTCATCATAGAAATTCTGAAGAGGGCCCAATGTAATGGCCGAAATAATTAATAAATTAAATTAATAAATTATTTTATTATAATTATAATTATGAAATAAATCAAATTATTATTAAAAGTAAACAAATAATTAAACTAAATTAATAAAATTGATAAATTAATTAATAAATAATGGATTTAGCTCTAAGTGATCAATTTCCGTTCATTTATCGATAAAATTTTGAAGTTCAGATTCCTAAATTTCAGATGTTATTATATCATATTATATCGAAACGTACAGAGAGATATTTAAGGCAGAAAAAAAGTGACTTCAACGCTCGGTGGAGTGTTACACGTCCCTACCGCGGTTCGTATACTGTATGCAAAACAAACTTTTTACCCTCTCGATTTATCTATCATATTTTTAAGGAATGTCAAAGGAAGCGCCGCGATATTTCTCTCGATTCACAACTTTTTTCTTTTTTTTGTTCTTTTTCTCCCTCTCAACTCTCGTTCTCTTATTTATTCGAGGGAGGAAATATGTTGTGCGCAGCGTTGCAGCGTTTCACAATGATGGCACAAAGCGCATTATATGTATAGAAAGACGTGAAATGAAATGGGATCGAGATATCCGACGTAGAAATTGAGAAGAAAAAAGCCGAGTGGCCCTCGCAGAAAAACCGCGCGGCGAATTTATATTACAGCATGAATTAACTTTTTTACCTCCACACGGGACGCTGTGTAAATAAGAGATCAAAATGAAAAATAAATAAATAAAAGGGCATCCGAGGCGTTCCCCGAGTCGATTAAACCTTGGGTCCGAATTTTTGGTCCCTTAAAGTCATTTTGGACGTACAAGAAAAGTTTGATGGAGATAAGCAAGTTTTGGTATTCTGACTTGAGCGAATATTTTTTCAAAATTTCAATTTTGCAGATATTATTGATTTTTTGATTTCGTTTAATTTCCTGCTATGAATTTGGGTCTTTATTAAAAATTACCAAGTTTTTTATAAAACCCAAAGGCCCATATTATTTATTACTGAGTTATATAATTTACGTTCATTTGAATATCAGGGAAAAAAATGTTTAATTTTAAATCTCGAATTGAAATCATAATTTCAAAAAACATAAACATTTTTCTTAATAGAGTATGTAACTAATAAAATTCGCATTTCACACACGGAATTTTTGCATGAGCACAAAGGAGCAGAAATAGCGGGTCTTTTTCTGCTTCCAAGCTCCAAGTCCGGAGGCAGTAAATCAAGTTTTACCCTGCACGAATCGCAGGGTAAAACCAGGCAATGTTTTTCTTTATTTGAAACTAAAAAAATCATAATAGCTACTGAGATAATTTTTTTCTAAATATTTCGTTACTTTATAGAGAAATTCTCAAAATAATCTTTTTATTTTTATAAACATTCTATTCTATTACCGAATAAACTTACAATTCTACCATTTTCTGACAAAATTCACAAAAATCAAATTATTCTTTATTGCACTTACTTAAAAACTTTTTTAAGAATCCGAAAATTTTTTAAAATATAATTCACACGAGTTAAAGCCTGTCTACACAATCGTGTTAATAATGGGGAAAATCTGTTTAAATTTATTTGTGCAAATTTTTCGTAAAATATGACGCTGAAAATGAACGGATGAAGAGAGAGCTCTCACGTGAACAAGAAAAATTTCCGATGAGAGAAACTCGCACACTGACTCTTCGTGTCCGATTCGCGATCCGAAAGTGTCCTGGACAAGTTTTTCTCAGGCGAAGCAGGTCAGAGCGTTTCGGACAAAACGAGATCGAGAGTGATTAATTGTTGGGTGATCCGAGAAAGCGGAAATACACCACGTCACACCCTGTGGGACATAGTCTTCTGGGATAATGAAAAAAGATTGATTTTTCAATATCAAAGTACAGTTTTGATAATCGCATTTTGTTAATGTATAATTTTGTATTCAATTTACAATATGACGTTTTTTTTTTCGTTTTTTTTTTATGAAGAGAATTTTTCAGCTCCTATTTCTCGTATTAGTAACATATTTCATAGATTTATTTATATAATAACAAAGATCAATGTGGAAAATAAATTTGATGAAAAATACATTTTTAATGATATTTATGGCTAGGAAATAGAGACATTAGAGCTGCTAGTAAAAAATTTGATTCCAAAAATTTGGATCAAGTAAAACGAATTTTCGTATCGTTATTAGATTGAATAAAAATGATATTTGAAAATTTTTACACTGGTGGGAAATAATAAAGAACAATGTAGTATTTTATTTTAGGAATAATTTTATTATTATGATGATTACTGGGATTTTTTAATGGAAATTAATAAATTAATTCAAAATTACATTACATATAAAGAAAAGTTTCTGATTTCCAACTGAAATTCTAAATTTTATGTAAGAAATGATTAAAGTTTTATACACTTCAAATTTTTATGAACAAAATGTCAATAATTCCATATTAGAAAAAAACTGAGTCGTAGTTTTAGTTGTTAAGTACTGAGGGCTAATAATATATACTTACATTCCATAAGAATTTATTTCATGGAAAATGAAAAATCTGTGGATATTTAAGATCAAAAAAGAAATTATTCTTGAATTCATTAAGTAAAATTTTTCTAACAGAATGGTGATTAAGGCGAAAATTGAAATATATAAATTTTTTTTTCTAACATTACGATTTCTTAGGAGAAATTTGCGGAAGAATGATAATGAGATTTAGTTGTTCAAAACAATAAAAAGTAGCTCATAATCATCATAATTATAACTTTGGTTTCGTAGAAAATTTTTAACTCTTTAGATTTCAATAAAATTTAATTTTTTGCAATAAAACGAATAAAAATTAAAAATCTACCTGATTCCTGAAATTTCTGAAATCAACCTAAATTGCACAAAATAAGATTTTTTCAGACACGATTAAAAACAAGTAAAAAGTTCAAGGTATTGGATTCGACCTCCTAAAATTTGAATTTTATTTTTAAATTAAGTCAATCAAAATCCCAGTCAATATTCAATTAATATCATTTCAACTTTTGATTTTGGTAATCACACATATCTCATTATTGATAATTATAAACAGGCCAACCAAAAATATTTACGATAAAATGCAAAATATTTATTTATGTATGCATGAAAGAACAGTGAAATATTTATGATGGGCTATATTGAATGGCAAGAAATACTTATGATAAAATGAAAGTAAATTTTGTTTTTTGTACATTTTTTTACATTTTCAGCTCCTAATCAAAGTTGTTACAGAAAATTACCACATGTTTTGCTAAGTTCTCTGACTTGAATTCGAATAGCATTATGTTTCAATTGATTATTTATTTTAAAATGAAAACAGATTATTAATGTATAATCATATGACATGTCGAATAATTAATCAATAATTTTCAAATTGAAAATAAAAGAAAAAGAAATGAAGTTATTTGAATAAAATGAAAAGATAAAGAAAATAAATGCAAATCACTTGCATTTTTTTTTAACTTGCAATCGTTTCATTTTTAATATAATTTTTTAATTTTTAATTTGTATCTTTTTTTTAATTTAAAATTTTATTCACAAATAAATAAATGCAATTAAAAAAAAATGATATAAAATGCAAATTAAAGAAAAAGAAAATGGCAAAACATGCATGAGAACTGAATATTTTTTATGGTCAAAAATTTTTTAAAATATCAGGGAATAAAAATGAAAATCTTCAAAATATTTACGAAAAATCTAAAACTGGCAAAATATTTATGTTGCGCCAAAACTGCCAAAATATTTATTTAAATTTTTTTTATTAAAATAAATATTTTTGGTTGCCCTGATTACAAAGTTTTTAATTTCTTTGAAAAAACAAAGAATCAGTCCAAACAAATAAATTTGCGGAATTCCTTAAAAAAAATCAAAAATGAGACCAATGTTCGAGGAAAATAAAGACAAATCCGTAATAATTTTACACCGAGAGAAATTTTTCGTTACAGCAATCATTGATTTACGTGGAAACAACAATATGATTGTCACAACCTTATAAATAGTAACATTTACCCCAACTATTTTCCTGGTACAGACAACCTCATTTGTGGTTAGGACAACAACATAAAAAGTTACTGCAATCTTTGTAAAGCTTGCAGTAACTTTCAGTGTGGTTGCACCAACCACAAATGAGGTTGTCTACACCATGAAAATACTTAGGGCAAACGTTACTATTTATGAGGTTATGTCAGCCATATTGTTTTTTCAGTGTAGTAAACTATGAGCCCACCAAAGTTTTGGATAGTATAACCAAAACTTTAGGTATGATAACCAAATTATTGGTTATTGCAACTTAATTATCAGTCATAAAAAATGAGCATTAGTTGCTATAACAGAAGTTTTGGTTGTAGTACCAAAAACTTTGGGGGGTCCATATTTTACTAAATCAATAGTTGCTGTAACCAAACCATTTTTCCCCTTGTAGTCATAGGATCTTCATTGACAAACTGAGTAATTTTATAGTGCACTTTTTACGATTTATAAGGTTGTGTAAGCCATATTACTTTTTCCGTGTAGTAAAATATGAGCCCACCAAAGTTATGGATAGTATAACCAAAACTTTAAGTATGATAACCAAATAATTGGTTATTGCAACTTAAGTATCAGTCAAAAAAATGAGCATAAGTTGCTGTAACAGAAGTTTTGGTTGTAGTGCCAAAAACTTTGGTGGGTCCATATTTCACTAAAACCATGGTTACTGGAACGCAATCATTTTTCCCCTTGTAGTCATAGGATCTTCATTGACAAACTGAGTAATTTTATATTGCACTTTAAACGGGGCATATTATCGATGCGCACCGAGAGAGGGAAAATCAACGACAATGAAGTGGTAAGAGAATAAGGGTCCGAGCACTGGCCGTTCCCAGGCTCAACTGTGGCTCGCATCCGATGCTATCTCGGCAAAGATTTATCGTTTGGTAAATCATTCAGTCGCTGCCAAGCTGCCGGCGACGGCCGCTGCCCAAAGAATCGCTAATCCGAGCTCCCTTTTTCCCCGTTCCTCTTCTCCTTATTCCGTTTCCACTGTTTTTCCAATTTTCACCAATCCAATGTACCACACCCAAATTTTCCAAGAAAAAAAAAGAATCACTCTTCCATTTCATAAATTATAACCATTTTTTTTTTTTCAACAACTGAAAAACGTCATTGCACTCTCATATCTTAAAACGCGAATTCGAGGAATTTGGAGGGCGAACGTGATTTCATTAAGAAAGAAACGGAGAAACTCGTTCGTTAATTAAGACGCCACGATTGTCCGCAGATCTGAATATCTCTCGAAAGTCGGCGATTAAATCTGCCGATCGGGGGGAATCGAATCCGGGGTTTCGCGTGCGCCGCGGGCGCGGCGTCGTCCCGGCTTTGTCTTGTAAATGAAGCCTCGCTGATTCGTATCCGGACGTTGATGAATAACGCGGTTGAAGGAGCCAAAGGGCCCAAGACGTCGGAGGGAAAAGGAGCGAAAAACGAGCTCCAAAACTCATCCCGACCTCCGCAGGATACTCCTGAATGGGCATCCTCCGCCAAGCACAAGTCGGGACTTCACCGTGGGAAACTTCACTTCACACCTAGCCGAACGGTAGTGACGTGCGGTGATTTGTTCCCTTCGTAATGGCAAAGTTCAGAATTTTTCGCTACTCGGGTTGCACTGTTGAAAATTAGATGCAACTTATTTTGTAGAAATAAATTTATATAGGTTTACAGAAAGCGGCGAATATGTGGTTTTTTGTTTGGGTCGATTGCCTGCTGCTCATATGAAACTAGCACTTTTGAATATCAGTTTATAACAATATAAAATCATAGTTATAGCCTATGGTCTTCAATTTGACAAAACTTTATAACTTACGCATTTGGGTCAGGAAAATCGACAACAACTGTTACATTGTCGATAATATAGTTAGTTAGTAATATTCGATCAGTTTTCTGTTATCCCAAATATTAATAATTTTCGCTTACGACAATGATCAATAATAAATAATGAAAAAAAAAAAAATTATTTAATGTGTACTCGCATTATCGATTCGTTCATGAACATTTATATATATTAAACACCAAAAAGAAAAAAAACGAGAGAAGTAAGAGGAAAGAAGAGCGAATAATACGTGGGTTATTCGTTTATAATGAATAGGCTGGTGTTTTTTGAAGCAAAACATTTTGTATACTTCGAGGCAGGGAGATTCAAGAAACGGAATTTTTACATTCATAATCATAAGATTATGAAATTACACATTTTAATATTCTGCATAAACGGGCAAAATATTAAATGTGTGGTCTTCGTGTTATTGTTATTGTTGTAGCAATTTATAATGCACACTTATTTTATTATTATTATTATTATTATTATTATTATTATTATTATTATTATTATTATTATTATTATTATTATTATTATTATTATTATTATTATTATTATTTTACATTAGAATGTCTAACTTTGAGGTCATTCTGTATGTGAGTTGTTCATCCGTTCCATTGCTATCAACGTTTGTTAATTTTCACTAACTGTATTCGCTCAAATCTTGTTTTAAAGTTGATCTGAACTGTTATTTCAGGGAATACTTATTCTGGAAAATTATCGAAAAGGTCTACGGAAAATTCGAGTCGATCGTGAAAATATCCGAGGGTCTCCAGGTTCAGATATGTTTATTCATATACCAACAAGGCCTGCTAGAAAAAAGAAAGGTCGAAGTTACTGAAATAAGTCAGATGAATTATTTCATGCAAGAATACTACAGCAGCAGTTTCTTCAATACTTTATAAATTTTTTGCTTTTTAGCAACATTGTACCCCTCAACATGTTTTTTTATCAGTGATATATATCAAAGACTTTCTTGGCTCTATTATCAACACTAAACTCAGTTACATACGGTCTGTGAAGTGGTAAGCGTGAATATTTTCAACATAGGTGAGTTCTAGAATTTTACAGACTCCGTGAAGTAACTTACTTGAATTAACAATTCGATATTCATAATATAGATTTTATATATATATGAGAATGTACAGTTCACTGGCTGAAATAAAACTGAGAATATAAAATCATTTTGTGATTGGAATTTCTTTCTTTCCCCACCGTGCCTGACTCTCCTAGCCGTCTACAAAATGCCAAAAACATCATTCATCGAAAATAATTAACGAAACTATCAGTATCATCCAGATCCCTTTCGGTATATTCTGTAATTAGAAATTTATTAAGGTCACCGTAAAAAATGTGGATAGAAATTTTTGAATAATCTTTAGAGTCACTAATAAATGTTTATAATTTTTATAAGTTGTTGCTCTAATTTGCTCAGAAGATTACTAGTTAATCATATGCAAGACCTTCGTTTTCAATGGAAAGGTGAGTGAGAAATGATGTCGACTATGATGAAATTTCAAGTTAGGGTAATGTACTGTGAAATGTAATAATTTTTAAAAATATTTTCGTATGACCATGTACTAACACTATACCAGCAAATATGCCTTTTTCAATGCAGTATCCTGATATGCGGATAAAAATTTTTTGACCTTAAAATGTCAAACAATGCTATGAAATGTATAAAATTTTAAAAATTGTGTATATCACGAATTTGAGTATTACATTTGCAGTACGTGTGGCCTTTTAATAGCAAGCTTTTTGATAATCGGAATGAATATTTTATCATTTTGGAACGAAAATTTATTTATTATAGACCAGATATGGTTATATTTCAGAACTTCTCCATCCACGAAAATGAGAAGCTGCGGAATATAGTAATTGCGAAAAAAATTATACTCATTCAGGACATTAGTCATTTGAAAAAGTACGAAGACATCCAATTCCTTGCGATTTGTTTGAGATGAAAAATGAAACGAAATGCACATGCATCTCCTCATGTAATAACTTCTAGTGTAGTAAGACCCTCTCCCCTCCCAATAATCTGGACATCGTCAATGTATAAATACTAGAATCAATAAAAAACATTGATCGAAGTAACATATTTGCAAGAGAACGTTTGCGAAAAAAGTGAGGTACAAAAGCATCGAAATCACGACTGAAATAATAAGCCAGTAACGTATTTTACTACACTGTTCAAAATGTAATTAATTTCAAGAAACACGTGAAAAAACAGTAACTTTATTTTAGTTTCTTCAAAATAGGATAGTTAATATATTTTGAATATTGCCAATACGATTTTGTTCAATTCCTTAACTCCTACAAATTTTTCAAAACCAAAAATACGGTGACTGCAGCAAAACATGTTTTCTTTTCTGAGAATGAGAAGGCTGTTCGTTAATTGATTTCGCTCGGCGATGTATATTTCGCCGATTATATCATCGTGCAGAAATTAAACTCTGACCTGCATTAAATCCGACGTGAAAGTCGGCCAGGTGGCTTTTTATTCCCGAAATCACGGCGCGCAATTCCAAGTGTCAATAATATTTATCAACGAGACAGGCTACCGTAATTGCCCTCAAAAGAAACCCGACAATTTCGTGCACGAGATTGATTTCTTCGAGCAGATTTTTGCTGGGCTTAACGAGTCGCGTTTTCGATTTAATAAAAATAACGCGTGGTTCCCATGCACGAAAATTAACATAAATCTCGCAAAGTGGAGCATAAAGTAAAATCGGGTGACAGGATTTTTTTCAACGCTCAAGATTTTTTTTTTAAACGTGATTGGAGATCTTCATTACGTAGCTGGAATTAAAAAGTTTTGAGGTTTTTTTTGGATATTATGGGATCGAAGAATATAAGAAAAAAAAAAGATAGGTGAAATTACCGAGTTTTGAGTTGGTCAAAACAAAGTTCAGAAAAAAGAGTTCAGAAAAAAAAGCTTTGTTTATTTCTAATTTCAAGACACATTCTTCGAAATTTAAAAAAATGTAAAAAAAAATGAATTTCCACAAAAATTTACATTATGTAGCAATGTTTTCTGTAAATTCCTTCAGAGAATTTTACAGTGAGAAAGAAAAAAAAAGAATATTCATGTACTGTTATTTGTAAATCGGAAAATAAGGCATATTCAAAATAAGTTTCTCCCAACACCCCGAGAGTCTGGAAACACGCGATAAGATCAAGCAGAGAATTCAGGGCTCGGGGAAAAAATGCATCATCCCGTTGTTAACTCGACATTGAACAAGCCACAAACAACTTTACAGGTGTTCGTACATGTCGCTATTGTGGGGCCACGATTCTTTGCATATAACAGATCTCAGCAGGTCCTAGTTGTCTTCACAGCTAAATAGATTCGAATCATCGCTCATAAAGTCAGATTTTTTCATATCTAGTTTGATCCCATCGGATCCTTGATCCATTTTATATCCTTTTTATTTCGTGTTCGTTTTTGCTTCCAGCAAATTTTCGAGGACTACGAAATGAAATTTTACAATTTCGCAACTCATTTTACAAAGTTTATAAATCATTATATTTTGAATCTGGGTTGCATACCGCAATTTTTTTTCACGTTTTTCCAGTACTGTCATTCCTGATTTTTAATTTTTCTAAATTGAATTTGTCAGTTATGTACAGGTCCATAAAATTTTCAAAAAGCATAAGAAGGTGAACAATTAAATAAAAAAAAATAAATTTTACATTTAATCATCTACACGATTTGAAACCCACGAGGAAAAGAATGCTTTCGAAGCAAGAAAAAAAGGTGTGATTGCTCACTTTCGCAGAAATTTCAGAAAAAAGTATAATTATTATCCTATTTTGAAAAAAAAAAAAAATGCAGTTACTGTTTTTTCACAATATCCTAATGAATAAAGCTTTTATAATAAAGTATTATAAAAGTATTATAAAAGTATTATAAAAAAGTTTATATAATAAATCATTGTTCTTACTACAGACATTCTTAACTTAAAATTAAAAAAAAATTGTTTACTTAATGCGAAGAAAAAAAATTGATTAGCAAAAATAAGAGAAACGCAGTATTTTTTTTTATCTGCAATTTTAAGTAAATGAACAATGAAAAATTCAGTTATATATTACACCCTTCCAAATAAATTACACTCCTACTCTAATTGACAAATTGTAAAAAATGGTAACACAACAAAGAATAATTCTTAACAGAAAAAAACGTGAAAAAAATTAACAATAAATAACATATGCATAATATTTTCAATATTAAAAATTTATTTTTGGAAAAGTTAGGTTTTAGATTCTTAAAGATGTTTTTACATTTTTCTAATATTGTCATTCCTGATTTTACTTTTTCTAAATTGAATTCGTTAGCTATGCACAGCTCCATAAAATTTTCTAAAAGCAAAAGAAAGTGAAAAAACTCACGAGTAAAAGAATGCTTTCCGAGCAAAAAACGTAGGTGTAATGGCTCCCTATTGCAGAAATTTCAGAAAAAAGTATAATTATTATCCTTTTTAAAAAAAACTAAAATAAATATACTGTTTTTTCACATTATCCTAATGAAAAAAGCTGTGATTGAGAAATCGTTAAACAATGTGTAATTTTCCCGAATCCAAGTTCCCGAACGGTCATTTTCCCGAATGACCATTATTCCGAACGTATTATTTCCCGAATGGCCATTTTCCCGAAAGTATTTGTCTCCGAACGACAATTATCCCGAAAGTATTATTTTCCGAATTTCGGTTGGAATTTCACTTTTATTTTAATTGTATTCACTCACGAATATCATAAAAAGAATCATTATAAATTTCATAAGAAGAGTCGTGGTAAAAATTTTATAAGAAGAGTCTTTTATAAGAAGATTCGTGGTAAAAATTCCAAATTAGGTTTCTTCAGATATAAAATTCAAAGGTTGATGTTGTGTGCGATTGGACACATGGTAATTCATTTTCATTTTTGTTCATGCGTCAATTGTTTTTGAAATGCGTAACCATGGCATTACTAGACATTAGGCTGATAGGAAAATTTCCCGTTCGGGAAAATGAAAAACCCTTCGAGAAAACGGATTCGGGAAAAGGACCGTTTGGGGAAATGGTTTTTCGGGAAAATGGCCCTTCGAAAAAAAGACCTGTCGGGAAAAGGCTGTTTGGGAAAAGGGATTCGGGAAAATGGTCGGCAACGATTTTTATTTAATAATTTAAAAAAATGTGTTCACTTAACATGAGGAAAAAAAATTAGCAAAAATTAAGAGAATGTATTTAAGAGAATACTTCTATTTTTTATCGACAAATTCAAGTAAATGAACAATGAAATATTGAGTAATATATTACATCATTCTGAATAAATTCCACTCATACTCTAATTGACGAATTGTAAAGTACTGTTAATATAACAAAGAGCAATTCCTAACAGCAAAGAATGCGAAAAAAATTAACAACAAATAACATATGCACAATATCTTCAATATTAAAAATATATTTTTGGAAAAGTTAGGTTTTCGATTCTTAAAGATTTTTTCACATTGTTCTAATATTGTCATTCCTGATTTTTTTGGTTTTAAATCGAATTCGTCAGTTATGCATAGCTTCATAAAATTTTAAAAAAGCAAAAGAAAGTGAACAATTAATAAAAATAATATAATTTCTGAAACATGAAGTTTCGAAGTTCTAGATATAAAACATCCCAATCTGCTTGACTTGTCAAGTTATGGAATAAAAATACAGAAACCTCACATCTCAGATAAACTGCATCTATTTGAGTAAAATTTCACACAAAAAATCACGAACTCCCGTCTAAGTGCTCACTACTCTCTACATTCTCAATTCAAATTCAAAAATTACCGACAAAGATTCAATCCCCTTAGGAAAGATACGAAAATTCAGCTCCTCAACCATAATAACCAATCAACATAATTTCTCACACGCACGGAATTCACAAAAAAAACCTCATCAGTCAAAGTTGCGCTCCTCCCAACTTTGTCAAATCATTATCAATCATCAAATTTGTCTCTCGAATTCTCGAAAAATTGTTTCCCAAAAATAAGTCCCGGCTGCAATTTACTGTAATTTACCCAACCCTCGTGCATGATTATTTTCTCGTTTTCACAGGCTTTGCATAATCAACGCTTTATTTCATATGCCTCGATTTTTTTCACATTTCATACCCACTTACTGTTAGCGCTTATTATGTCGTCTTTCGAACCCCCAACGCAAGGGAATAATTCGTATCCACGCTTTTGACATTGCCCGCAAAAAACGACGAATCGAGAATGCGGGTTTAAGAATCACGAGCGCATGAAAATGCCCAAATCGATGTCCAGTTAGTCACGAAGGGCGAAGAAATGTGTGGCCCGAGGACTTCGAATGCATTTCTATACAAGCGTAGAAATCGGGGGCTGCAGAAGATGAGAGAATCGTGGGCAGAACTATCTAATTAAATAATTCTAGGTGGGTGAAATATTCGAAAATAACTATGTGGAAATGCATTGAACTGCACATGTTAGTTTTGAAAATAGTCAGAATTTGCTAAAAATTGAAAAATTTCTGAAGGTTTTTTAGGATTTTACGTTTTGATAAAAACTTCAAAAATTATAGGTGTTTCAACATATTTTTATTTTTAATTCCTAATTATTTTAATTCATTATGTTTTAATTATCGTATGAAAAAATCGTTACACGTATTCTGTTGTCTTACAGATTTATGAAAATCGCCATAATTTAATAATTTTATTTTCCTATATGAATCCTATATTATAATTTTATAGTAAATTTATAAATTAAAATATTTTTTTATGTATATATTAATAAAATTCTACATTGATAAATTTATTTTCCTATATATTCCTGGATTTTTTGAGGTTCTATATGGATTTTTAAATAAATAAAAAAATTACGAGAAAGATAAAATTTCCAGAATATCAAACGTATGACAACTTATTTATAACTTTTTATAATTTAGAAAAGTTTGAAAAATTTTCTGAAATTCAGTAATTTTTTAGGTCGCATCAATTTATTGACAATAAAAATTCAGATAGTATTCATTATTAGAAATTTAAATTATTTGAAATCAATCTGCAAAAATCACCAAAATTTTCCATGATTTCTGATATTTTCAAAGTCTTCCTGGTTTTCATCGAAAAATTATAACAAAAAAATTTTTCGATGTATAGTTCAAAGAATTACGATAATTATTACAATCTAAATATTCATTAACGTTTTTCGAAATCTTAAACGTTTTTTGAATTCTAAGAATCACTGAAATTTTGGAGTTTTTTCAAAATGTACTTAAATGAAATTTAATGTAATTGAAATAAATTCTTAAAAATAAATAATTACCAACAATAACTAAATATTTACTTTGATTATTTAATTTAATCATTTAAATTTTTAATCAATTGATTCATTATTGTATTTATTTAATTTAATTTGATTACTTTATTCATTTATTAAATTAATTAATTCAATTCATTCACTCGATTATTTTATTATTAATAATAGTTAGAAAAAATTTTGAATAAATTTGAAGAAAATAAATTTAAATGAAATTAAAAATGTACTTTATTTACTAAAATTTTGGAAATCTTGAATATAATTCAAACCATGCGAAATTTTCTAAATTGAATTAAAATTTCTTTGATTCTGCAATTCTTTGAACGTTTCGAGTTTTATAAAAAATTTGCTAATCTTTCAAATTTTAAATGTTTTTGAATTTTCAAAATTATTGAATTCAAAACGTAATACGAACCATTGAAAATTTTCGAAAATTTGTAAGAATTAAAAAAAAATTAACATCATGCACATTTTGAAGAAATATGATCCCAAAGCCAATGTAGAAGATTTGAAAATATTATCTGAAACAATAGATATTTCTAATTAATTCTCATAATAAAATTAACATAAAAATTTTATTTTTGATTGTATTATATTATGCATATTATATTATATATATTATATTATATATATTATAATATATATATATATATATATATATTATATATAATTTTAACTTTATAATACTATTAAAATAAAAATAATTCAATGTTTCTTTATAGCGTTCGAAGTATAGAAAATCCAAAAAATTTCAATGCTTGTCATCATTAAAAATTTTCGAAACTTTCAAATATAAAACAGACTATTTGAAACTTTCTAATTGTTCACCAAATTTTTCTCATGCAGGTTGAAGTTGATTTTTTTCTATGTTCTTCTAATTTTCGTCAGATTCCTAAAATAAAATGAAAAACATGCAATTAAAATTTCTAAACATTCACTAAAGCTTACAAATTTGTTGAATATTATAGGGTAATTGACTTTTTTAAATTTACAATATTGTTTGACAACTTTAAACATTTTCAGAATTTGCAACGTAATACAAACTACATACTCAAAACGTTTCATATTTTATGAAAATTTATCGAACTAACCAATAATTTTTTTGGGGGAATTTTGAGTCACTTTGCGTTACTTTTTTAAATACTTGGGTATATTTAGGAATTCGATGTCTCTTCTCTCTCTGTTTAAATCGTTGACATTTTTACTAATTCAGTTAGTAGATCAGAGATCTTTTATTGAATTTGTAGAATTCTACCAGTTACTAAATGAATACATGATTTTTTTAAGTTTATCTTTGATTTAGTAATATTTTCAAAACGTCTTAATAACACATATTTACAGAACTGGATTTCTACTAAAGTTCAAAAATAATAATTCACTTCTTTCTACTATCATCACCTACTAATTTAACCAGTAGCTATAAATCCCTTTTTCCATCAGTGATTTTTATTTACTAATCCAATGCAAAAGAGTGTTTCAAATATGAATTCTGAAATGATACTCAAATTTTTTAATCTACCTTAGGTTTTTCCTTCAGAATTGCAATTTATTTTCCTAAATTTTTCCTCGCCAGCTGCAGAACTCTTATTTTTCCCTAAAAAAGGACAAAAAATCCTCGATAATTCGTGCTTGGCGAAAAAAAATCTAAAAACTCGATAAACCTACGCCTTTGCTGGCATTTGAGGAATCGCGTGCGAGGCACACTTTTACCAAAGGCTTGTCAGCCTTTTTCGCGATGCCCTGGAGCAGGGCTCGACGGAAAATTGAAGCTACCAATTAGGAAGAACGCAGATTCGCGCCAGTGCCAAGTCGTATCACACAAAGCGGCTCTTTTTGTCGAATAACGCATTCGGTGAGCGGCGATTATCGGCCGGCATCTATCTCGTTAGCGAACAAGCGTGAATTTGTGGGGGGAGCCTGAGGTCGGGCCCGAGCCAAAGACTGCTGCTGCAAAAAAAAGAAGGAGCAGAAATATGTGTCTCCGAATCTCGGATAACACCCCGGCTCCGAGGATTCGAGATGTTTAGGATCTCGAGGCGGTAATCAGCTCTTAATTTGAGCGGCGACAAGGAGAAACGAAAAACGAGAAAAATAATGGGACTTTACGACGATTAATTAAGTCCCAAGAGATCGAAGGCGGGTTGATTAGAGCCATTTTTCATTTTGGCGTTATTTTCATTGTTCGCGAAAGTTTAAAAAGTATAACTCAGGAAGATAAATACTTATAAGTATTACTGTTTCAAATTTTTGGCTTAAATTTAAGAAAAACTGTATAACGCCAACAACACATCTTCTATCTATATCTATCTATATATATATATAAATCTGTGCCACTTTCTTTGTGATTGTATAACTCTTAAACCACTTGACAGAATTCAATGACATCTTCCATAACATATTAGTCTTATTCAAAGATTTGTTTTTTGTTTATAGCTATAGAAGATTGTCCTACATGCACTCCACCCACGCACTCACCCACGCATTATCTGTATATATCGAACCCTTTGATCAATTTTTCATAATTGTTCCATAACATATTATGTAACATACAACATATAATATAACATATAACACAAAAGATCACAAAATCCCAAAAAGTCACGAAAAATCCAAAAATCATGAAATTTCACAAAATCCTAAAGTCACAAAATAACGAAAAATTATAAGATCACAAAAAGTAAAAAAATCTGAAAGTCATGAAAATTAAAAAAAATTGAAGTCACAAAATCAACAATCACATCAAGTCACAAAATTGAAAAATTATAAAACTCCACAAAATCTCACTTACTTACAAACAGTTCTAATCTTCCCTTACATTTTTAGTTTTGTTTTTTAATTGTTTTTCTAACCAGTATATTTAAGATTCTAAAAGTAATGTTATACCATAAGACCGATTAGAGAATTTTATTTCAGATATAAAAGAAATCATTAAGTTCAGTAAAATTTTATTTATTTAACAACAGATATTGCTATACAAAAAACACAATCTTCAAAAACAAAATTAATAATGAATATTAAAAGAGAAATCAATCACATTTAATTTGTACATTCAGAAGAATACGATCTTATTGAAAATTTTAATAAGATGTTGGTACAAAACTGACATGCAGAATATAAACATTGTTTTTCCGTTATTACTTATTTGAAACTAAGATTATTTTTATTGAGTTAGACAATGATGTTTGCCATTAAGACAATAATAATACAAATATTGTATAATGCAGTGTTAATAAATGATGAAAAATTAGATATTTAAAGATTATTTATCGAATTTACTCTCATTAGAACGACAAATTGTAATTATTTTTCAATTATTAATTTGTAAATAGTAAATTACGCGTATCGAAGCGCGCGGGGACAGCTAGTTCCCTGTATAAATAATGCATTCAAAGAATACAAAATATATATACGCTTATAGAAGTTTGATATACGGGTGTCTTAAATTTAATACATCACGTGTGTTTGAAATTGTATATGAAATCAATACATATTCACATTAAACCTGTGACATAAATTTAATTCATAATTGTGAATTTACATTCAATACATAAATGTGTTAGAATTATACAAAAACATTTGAAGTAAATTTGCTTTTACATTCATTTCATGTATGTTTTATCAAATTGGCGTTAGGTGCCGTGGACAAGATTTTATATACTTTTTAATGTAACTCAATGTATTAAATTTCGTATTAGAATGTCTAAAAGTCATATCGAGTGTGTTGTACATGAAAAATGAACAAAATTGAACGAGAGGGTGTTAACAAAATACACTTCTTATCTACGTCAATTATTTTTTATCTCAAAGACTAAGTGTATGAAATCTTGTGTATATTAGAATATACTTCATTTTAAAAAAATCGAATTTCGTATGTGATTTGCATTAGTTAGGTAATTTTTTAAGCAACTAAGACTGCATTTTTTCAAGATATTGGTTGCATGAAATTTCAGACAAATTTTAAATGCTATGTGTAAAAAAAGTATAAAAATCAATTTGGTATCTCGAGGTACTACACATTTTAAAGATGTGTTTCATTCATGTCATAGTGTTTAAAAATGTCGAAATATGTCTAAAAAGTTTCTAAAATTGTCTGAGTATTATCTAAGAAAGTCGAAACAGTGTCTACAAATGTTTAAGTAGTGTCTAAAATGGTCTGAATCGTCTAAAAATGTAAATAGTGTCTCAAAAGTCTAAAAATATCTAAATAGTGTCAAAAATATATAAAATTGTCTAAAAAGTCTCTAGAAATGTCTAAAGAGTTTCTGAAATTGTCTGAAAGTATCTAAAATGTCTAAAGTGTCTAAAATTGTCTAAATAGCGTCTAAAATTATCTGAGTATTGTCTAAGAATGTCTTAACAGTGTCTACAAATGTTTAAGTAGTGTCTAAAAATGTCTGAATCGTCTAAAAATGTCTAAATAGTGTCCAAAATGTCTAAAATGATCTAGAATTAACTAATGAGAGTATAAAATTGTCTGAAAGTGTCTTAACTGTGTAAATAATGTCTAAAGTGTCAAAAATTGTCTGTATAGTGTCTAAAAGTGTGTCCAGTAAGTGTCTAAAATGTCTAAAAAGTGTTGGGTCAGATTGTGACATACTTCAGCACTTGGTTCATATTGAGACAATTTTTTCACTTGGGTCAGATTGTGACATTTTCATTTGGGTCAGGTTAATGTAATAGATATATTCACGTTTCAAATATCTAGTTTATAAAATTTCAGGTACATTTTAATACATCAATTATGGAAAGTGCATTAAACTCAAGTAGGTGTCTCTAAATTATACATTTTTCAAACATGTTTACCTAATTTACTAAAATACTTGCTTGTGTTGCTGATCTGTACCCCTAGTGATTTAATTTTTTATAAAAACAACATATATAAATTTGTATAAGATCGACCTTACAAAATTTTTATAAGAAAATTGAAATAGTAAGCTTATAAAAACCTCACAGGAAAAGTTTTTCTTATAAAATTCAATTTCCTGTAAAAATTTTTGGAAAACAATTTTTTCATTACAATTTTTTTTTCGTATAAAATTTATAAAAAAGTTCGTTTTACAAGAATTTTTTCTATTTACTCTATTCAAACAGTGTTACAAAAAAATGTGTTTTTTTTCAGGTTATTTGCATTTTTTAATTTCATTAAATGGTTATATTATGAGAATTTCCTTCATTCTTCTTTTCAATGTTAATATTCTATCAATACTGTTTTTTGAATAAGATTTCGCTAAATATTTTATATTAAAATATTTAATAAATATTTATTGGTTTTGATCACAAAGCATTGAATTGAAACTTACTCGAGCTAAAATTTTTCCACTTAACCCCCAAAAAAAATACTTGCATCTAATAATTGAAACAATTCATTTTTCTTAACTTTCCAAAAGCTCACGTATTACTAGTTTATTCCAACAAAATTTGTTATTCAATTATACACATCGAAATTCCTTCGTCCCCAAAATACCCAATAATTTCCCATCAAGTAATCATTACTGTCACCTCGCGTTAGACATTATTTGACGCTTCGGAGATTCCATTTGAGGAATTAATCCGACGGCGTCGCAAGTGGCACAACTTATCTCTTTTTTTTGAAAAGAAGGTGTTTAGAACGATCAAATAATGAGGAAAGGTTCAGCATTAGATATTTAGATGTTTGACAGGATCAAAGATTCCCGGTTGAAATTAGTCGGTTTCGGGTCGACGTCGCGTCAAGATGGCCATTGACAGGCTGATTGATCGTGCGGACTTTATTAATCGCCGAATCAAACACCGTTCGACTTTTGTTTCAAGCCGAATGGCGCCTATGTGAAACACGAAATTTCGTTTCCAGCATTTTCTGGCTATGATTTTTCATTCGTGGGGGTTCGATTATGATATCAAAAATTTGATGATTGATGATCGAGGCGTAATTGGTTAGTCATGAGTTTTCGAGGTCTTCGACCCTTGGTAAAAAAATTAGGGGGGGAGGGGGGAGTTTGAAAAATTTTCGAAGGAAGTTTCCAAAAGTTAAATACAATAAAATTTAAATACATTGGAATGTAATTTAAGTTGAATTTTGATCCTTCAAAAAACCTGACATGACTTTAATTGAAAAATATAAATTACTTCCCGAACGTCTTCTTCGAAAAATTGTAAAATATATATGAACGCTCACACGAAAGCGATTATGAAATGGCAAAAAACATAACGGTTGAATCACATGCGAGATAAGACGAAAAATGGGATTCCAAGTAAATTGCTTCTCGTCTTGGTCACGGGAGTAAGAGCGTCAAGCAATTTTTAATGTTTCAATTTTCGTCTTATGTAACTGTAACTGTCTCTCAAATTACTGTCACACGACCGACGTACTCATGCGTTACGTACCCGAGCGGTGTAATTACAGAGGTTTCGCTTCATATGTGATATCGTCGTTCCCAGAAAACTGGAAAAATGTTTTAATTTGTCAGGCTGACAAAAGGGTTCGAAATATTATTGAGAATTTTGGGTTTTACGGTATTCGTTCTTAATTTCAAGTTAAAAATTTACGAGAAAACAAAAATGTCAGTCTTAACATTTTTTTTCATTTGTACTATACGTGGATGTCATTACAATCTTCAGAATCTATTTAATCGACTGCATCAGTGCAAGAAAAATTGTATTCTTCGATTTTGAACTTTTATTATGGTGTTTTTGAATTCATGCTTCGAAAGTTTTTATTTTCGATGTTTTTTTTTTGAAAAAAGGAGTTTCGCCAAATTGTGAAAATACAATTGCTTTTTTTTTCTTACATGAATGTTAATTTATGAACTTTACTTTTATTCAATCTAATGATACCAAATTTTTCAAATAAATCTGGAAAACAAGATTCCAACTTAAACATTTTTTTTCATTCTACAAAAAAAAATCGTTTTCCACACTTCCAAGGTCAAATACAAATTTTTTTCGCAACAAGCTAAAGGATGGAGATTTGTTCTACATGAGTGCAAAATTTCAACCCAATCTTGTATGGAGAACACATTAAAATCGCAAATTGTTTATAAATTTGTTAGTAAAAAATGTGTGTTTTTTTTTTAATATTGCTTTTTATTTAGATCATTTGATAGAGGGTATATTTATTAACAATCGGTATAAATTTCATTGAGTTATTATTTACACAATTCAAGTTATGACTTTGTCAATAAAAATGAAATGATTATTAAATAAAATAATAAAGAAAAAAACAGGATTTTTCAAAATCCTTCATATTGTTTTTTTATATGGTCGAATACTAACGTAAATAACCAATTTTTTCAACAATTCAGGTTTTCATCGAAAAAATTTGTCACAGTTGACATGGTTTGACTCAACAATCAACGACGTGTATATAAAATTAATAGAAAATACTTTATCCTCATAACTAAATCTGCGAAAATTAGAAGAACTGTTGAACTTTTTTTCTTCTACTTCATTTTTTAATGAAATATATTGTTATAGAAGTTCAATAATTTTAATCATGTATAACAAAAATTAAGAACCGAGAGAATTCCATGATTCAAGAGAGCAATATTTAATCTGACCAAATGACCAAAGATTTTTACGTTTATCTAATTTAATACCTAAATTTTCTTATTATTTTAGTCTAGCATCATCTTTAAATACTTTTTGTTATGTTTGAAATTTCAAAATTTTGAAAAAATTAAAAAACTCAAAATTTTGTAAATAGTCGATAATTTTGTAAGTAGACAGTATAAATTTTGTATATTGTGATCATAATCATATTTTTTAGAAAAGTGTATGGTTTTTCAATTTTATAAAAAAATTTCAAAATCCTGTAAGTATTGCAAAAATTATGAAAAATTACTATAAGTTACGGAAATTTGAATGAATTTTTTTCAATTACTATTGTTAAAATATAAATAAAATGAAAAAGCATTTGGATAATTTTCCAGATTCTTTTAAATTCTGTAAAATTCAAAGTGTTTGTTGAATTTCAGATAATGCTAATAAACTTTGTACATCACGAAAAATTTTCAATTTCGAAAAATAATATACTATATTTTTAAATATTAAAAAATGTTTCATCATACGAATACAGTGTAAAATTTTTGAAGTTTTACAAATAATTTAGAGCATTATATAGCTCCGAGAAATGTTTGGTATTTGTTGAAAATTTTAATTGTTAAGTTAAACTAGAATTTAATAATTGATTCATTTTTGCGTGGTATTTTTGAAATTTTATTTTCATTTCATTATCAAATTTTTCGATATTCAAAATTGATCCTTGCATTGAATAATTGTAAAAATTCAAGTAAAATTTGGAGTTTCAGAAAATTTTCACAAATTTCGTAAATTGTTCAAAATTACGACAATTCACAAGAACCACAATTTGTAAGTTTTTTTTCTGGTTTTCATTTTTTTTACATAAATCAAAACAATTTTCGTAGTGTTTTGCATTTTACATGTTTTTTTAAATTTCTTGCTTATACTATTGTGAATATGTTATTAACAAACAAGTATTTACAAAAAGTAAATTCAATAAATAGTCTTTAAATTTCTAATTTTTCATTATTTATTAACACTACATTCTACAATATTTTCATTATTATTGTCTTAATGGCAAACATTATTTTATTGTCTAACTCAATAAAAACAATCTAAGTTTCAAATAGGTCATAACGGAAAAAGAACGTTTATATTGTGCATGTCAGTTTTGTACCAACATCTTATGAAAATTTTCAATAAGATCGTATTCGTCTGATTTTACAAATTAAATGTCATTGATTTCTCTTTTGATATTAATTGTTCATTTTGTTTTTGAAGATTGTGTTTTTTGTGTAGCAATATCTGTTACAAAATAAATAAAATTTTATCGAATTTTATTATTTCTTTTATATTTGAAATAAAACTCACTAATCGGTCTTATGATATAACATTATTTTTAGAATCTTAAATATACTGGTTAAAAAAGTAATTGAAAAACAAAACTAAAAATATAAGGGAAGATTAGAGCTGTTTGTAATTTAGTGAGACTTTGTAAAGTTTTATAATTTTTCAATTTTGTGACTTGATGTGATTGTTGATTTTGTGACTTAAATTTTTTTAAATTTTTATGAGTTTCAGTTTTTGTGACTTTTTGTGATCCTATAATTTTTCGTAATTTTGTGACTTTAGGATTTCGTGAAATTTCATAATTTTTGGATTTTTCGTGATTTTTTGGGATTTCGTGATCTTTTGTGTTATATGTTATATAATATGTTTTAGATTATATGTTATATGTTATATAATATGTTATGGAACAATTATGAAAAATTGGTCAAAGGGTTCGATATATACAGATAATGCGTGGGTGAGTGCATGGGTGGAGTGTACATATATAGAACAATCTTCTATAGCTATAAACAATCCTTAGAATTAGACGAATATGTTATGGAAGATTTCATTGTATTCGGTCAAGTGGTTGAAGAGTTATACAATCACAAAGAAAGTGGCTCAGATTTATATATATATATATATATATATATATATATATATATATATATATATTTCCCAAAATTGGTTGAATTTGGTTTTATAATATCTTGATTTGATTTTATAACATGTTTTGGACATCATCTAATTTATTTGACATAAAGTACTATTAGACAGTATTTTTTGGACATTACCTGTTGATCTTTACCTTTTTCTAATATCCTAGTAATTTCACTAAATTAATTCGCGGTTATGTTCTATAAAAATGCAAAACCACGAAAACCACCCGAAAACAATTCTTCGGACTGGGATATAATTGCGGGTCCATGTCCCTTTATTTGTTGGCTACGGCAATCGACGCCGACCTCCCTTTACATTCAGCCTTCTCGCATTCGCAACTTGGAAGTGACTCTCCTCCCTTTTTTTTCCTTTATTTATTAACGTTTTTGTTCCAACTCCGGGCCTTTTTCCCTCTCCCTCTCTCTATCCCCCTCTCCCTCCCCCTCTCTATCTTTTTACGTGCATTCGTTTAAGCACGTGGCACCTGTATCTTTTACGAATACACCTGCCCTCACGGGCGAGAGAGAGTGATGCGAATGTCTCTTGGCGGGGCCCGAAAGACGCGTGCTTGTATGCGCCCGAAAAACAGACGAGAAAGCGCGTATTGTTGTGTCCGAGCCACGATATACCTGCAAAAAGATGGCAAAAATAAAGGAGCGCCGTTCCTTATTTCGAGGAGTCATGAATATATGATGTATTTTTGAATTCAAACGGGACTTGCGCGAGATCGAAAAAAGAGCTGGCGGTCATTTCGACGGGCACCGTTTCTGCACGCGCATCCCTTTTCGAATAAGTTACCGTTTGTGGTGGGTCGATGTTCTTCCTATCAGGTGCAGCGTTAGTTTCAACAATTTCGATTGTTGAATTCAAGGAAAATTTGTTTGAATTAATTATGATCGTCTTTATCTGGTTTACAACGTTGAAAAATCACACGAGAATTTTTTTTCTGAGATTTACCATCAATGATTAAAAGTTCAAAATAGTGAATTCAGCAAAGACCCTAAAAATCGTCGAAAAAAAATTCATTAAATCATCGACGATGAAATTTGTCGTTTTAAAAAAAAGTCGATCTTTTAAGATTCTTGTAAAAAAAACTTTTTTCATAAAATTTTGTTTCTTATGGAAATATTTACAAAAATTTTTTTTTATAAATATTCCAGTTCATAAGAAATGTACACGGCATAAATATTTTCTTATAAAAAATTTAAAATTTATTACAAAAGTGTCACTGGCTTTTATGAAAAAGTGTTTTTCTTATTTGAATTTTTAAGGTCGAGCTTATACGAAATAGAATTCTTATACGAAATTTCTCATTGTTATTAGAATTTTGCTATTTCTTATAAGAATCAAAATCACTAGTATAGAACCTTTTTCAGTGAATTTTCGAATTTCGAATTTCGAATTTGAATCATAATTTTGGAATCTAGAAATACAATTTCAGGAATTTGAATCATACTTTTTGAATTTAGGATTCAAATTTCAGAATTTGAAAAAGAATTTTAGAATGTAGAATTCAAATTTCAGAATTTGGGTCAGAATTGTCAGAATTTTCAAATTCTTGAAATGTTTTACTGAGTTTAGCAAATTCTTGAATACATTATTAAAATTTAAGAATATGAATCAGAATTTTCATAATTCAGTAAAGTTTCATGGTGAATTCTTTCAATTTGTTCTTTCTGTCAGTGAATTCTTGAATTTTTTTCAGTGAATTTCCGAATTTAGGATTTGAATCAGAATTTTTGAATCTTGAATTCAAATTGTTGAATTCATATCAGAATTTTTGAATTCAGAATTAAAATTTCAGAACTTAAAAAAAAGTTTTTGAATTTGGAATTTGAATTTCAGAATTTGAAAAAGAGTTTTTGAATTTGGAATTTGAATTTAAGAATCTAAAAAAGAGTTTTTGAATTTAAAATTCAAATTTCAGAATTTGAATAAGAGTTTCTGAATATAGAATTTAAATTTTAGCATTTCAATCAAAATTTTTGAATTTAGAATTGAAATTTGAGAATTTGAATCAGCATTTTAAACTTTAGAATTCAAACTTCAGAATTTAAATCAGAATTGTCAGAATTTTTAAATTCTTAAATTTTTTCACTGTATTTAATGAATTCTTAAATTCGTTATTAAAATTTAAGAATATGAATCAGAATTTCCAGAATTCAGTAAAGTTTCACAGTAAATTCTGTCAATTTTTTTTTTCTTTCAGTGAAGTCTTGCATTTTTTTCAGTGAATTTTAGAATTTAGGATTTAAATAAGAATTTTAATCCAGAATTGAAATTTTAGAATACAAATTAGAATGTTTGAATTCAGAATTTAAAAAGGGTTTTTGAATTTAGAATTAAAAATACCAAGTTTGAAAAAGATTTTTTGAATTTATAATTCACATTTCAGAATTTGAATAAGAGTTTTTGAATTCAGAATTCAAATTTTAGCATTTGAATCAAAATTTTTAATTTCAAAATTGAAATTTCAGAATTTACATCAGCATTTTTAACTTAAGAATTTGAATTGCAGAATTGAAATCAAAATTCTCAGAATGTGAATCAAAATCAGTAGTATATAATTTTTATTTGTGAATTTTCGAATTTGGAATTTGAATCACTATTTTGGAATCTAGAAATGAAATTTTTGAATTTGAATCGTAATTTTTGAATTTAAGATTCAAATTTCAGAATTTGAATCAGAATTTCTGAATTTAGAATTCAAACTTCAGAATTTAAATCAGTAGTGTCAGAATTTTTAAATTCTTGAATTTTTTCACTGAATTCAGTGAATTTTTAAATACATCATTCAAATTTAAGAATATGAATCAGAATTTTCAGAATTCGGTCAAGTTTCACAGTGAATTCTTTCAATTTATTCTTTCTGTCAGTGAATTCTTGAATTTTTTTCAGTGAATTTTCGAATTTAGAATTTGAATCAGAATTTTTGAATTAAAATTAGAACTTTCGAATCCAAAATTGAAATTTTAGAATTTAAATAAGAGTTTTTGAATTTAGAATTTGAAATTCAGAATTTGAAAAAGAGTTTTTGAATTTAGAATTTAAATTTTAGAATCAGTAAAAGAGTTTTTGAATTTAGAATTCAAATTTCAGCATTTGAATCAAAATTTTTGAATTCAGAATTGAAATTTCAGAATTTGAATCAGCGTTTTTAATTTTAGAATTCAAATTTCAGAATTTGAAAAAAAAATTCTCAGAATTTTTGTATTCTTGAATTTTTAGAAATTCCTTGTTAAGGGCTTCGTCGAATTTGTTTTTTCAAGGATTCGCATTATTTTTGGTAAATGTCGGAAAAAAATTTTCGTGTGATTTGTCAACGTTGTAAACCTTATGAACATGAGATCATGACAGTTTTTAACAGTTTTGAAGGTAGTTTGAAAGAGGTCTAAACACATTTAATTGAATGAAATTTGTTTCGAAACTGCCAGAATTGAAATAAACTCATTGCATGTCGGACTTAGGCAAAATAGTTATTTTCGTCATCGGGAGCTAGAGTAAATTTTGGCGAGGCCGAAGGTTTTTGCCCGAGCCGAAGGCGAGGGACAAAATCGGCTGAGCCGAAATTGGCGATAGCTCACGATTTCGAACAATATTTTTCATCACAATAGCCTCAAAGTCACGTCAAAATGTCAGTTTTGAGGTTAGAGTGATGAAATAGA
>JAPYZL010032859.1:0-10102 GCA_030522825.1 Platygaster orseoliae | reverse complement strand
CTACGGATATTTAAATTTGTGACCTTTTTCCTTTCGTGGAAAAGCTTGAATTTAGAAATAAAATAGTGTATGGTATAACGGCGGACGCACTGTATTGTTTAAACAAAAGAATTTTGCAAAGACAATGTCAAATCCTTACTCGGCAACCCTAAAAATCATGAAAACGACATATATGTTATGAAAAATGAATTTCGCAATTATTTATTTAAATAAATTGTTTTGCCAAGAGAAATTTATAAAGTCAATGTCACATTCTTATTCAACAACTCCAAAAACCATAAAAAGGACACACATGTTACAGAAAATTAATTTTGAAAAAGTTTGTTTAAATAAATTGTTTAAACAAAAGAATTTTGCAAAGAAAATGTCAAATTCTTATTCAGCAACTCAAAAATCCACGAAAAAGACATGTATAATGTAGAAAATAAATAGTATAAAAATTTGTTTGGATTAATTGTTAACAAAAAAAAAAAAAAAGAATTTATTCATCTTTCAATTTTTTTAAAAATCTTGTAAAAATTACTTTCTTATAAAAAAAAACATATTTTATGAAAAAAAAAAAAAACTTATAAAAATTGAAAACTTTTAAGATAGGATTTTTCTATTAACTCGATCTTTGTATCCCCTTTTTCAATTCAATTCAGTGTAAAAATACAAATATTCAGTGGTGTAGTAACGTAGTCTCTAAAAAAAAAGGTCACCAATATTTACCTTGCGTGACAAATCTCTCTCAAAAAATAGGTCACTAATTTCTAAAAAATCCGGCACTGATCCCCCCATGAAAATTTTTCTAACTACGCCACTGTAAATATTTGAATCTGGCGGGATTTCATCAGCGCCTCTAGCGGCGCTGCTCGCATCATGGCAGCAACAGGTGGCAAGAACGAGAAAGTGACAGAAAGCAAAACAAACAACCATATTTTTTTCCGTATCTTTCAATCGATTCCACCGTCAGTGACCTAATTGAATACACCATACCATTTCGACAAAAAATGGCAGAAAAACCGATGTTCCAAAAAGGTAAGAAATAGTGAAAAACCTCTCAAAAATACATCAGTACCGTTCAATTTTCACGCTCGTAGAATTTGAGGTTAAGACGAAATATTTTCAAAAGCTTTCATTTCCTGAAAACAAATTAACTATTTCCGTCAAAAAGTGTATGATTTTCAAAGAAAAAGTATCGGTTACACATAATTTTATTGTGCATTGTTTTCAGTGTCCATAGTATTTTTGGGATAATTTTTTTGCATTGGACAATTGTGTGGGAAATTGTTGTGCATTTTTATTATTGTTTAGAATTTTTTTCACCGTGTAATTATTTCCTTCAAAAATTTCGGCTTATGAAAATTCTGCTCAACACAAAAGATATTTCTGGAGAATTGTCGTTGCCAAAAAATTATAAATTCAAGTATATAAACATATATATTCGATTATTTACAGTAGTTGCCAACTGACAAGTTGTCATTTACAAAATAAATTATAATTTCTTTTGTTTTGACTAATTTTGAACCAGATATTTGAAAAACATGAGTAATCTTCCCAAGTGAAAATGTGCAGAAGTGAAATTTTTAATACTTATAAGGGGCCGTTCACATATTACGTAATGCATTTTTCGACCTTTTTTGACCCCCCCCCCCCTGTTCGTAACACAACGTAAAAAACCTCACTAGCCCCCTCCCCCCTGTAACGTAACAAATTTTTACAATTGGTAGTTATTTTAGTATCTGTTCAACGTTACGTAACACAGTCAATGTACCCCTCCCCCTCGTAACACTTGGTAACAAACGGTTCGACCCCCCCCCCCCCAAGGGAGTTACGTAATATGTGAACGGTCCCTAAACATTCTACAAGTTTTGATTCATATTTCATTGACTGAGCACAAAATCTGTTACTTTCAACCTTATTTCAGGTGAGAAGGTCCTGTGTTATCACGGACTTCTGATTTACGAGGCGAAATGTTTAGACGTGGAGGACCAGCCAGTGAAATACCTAGTGCATTATGTTGGTTGGAACAAAAGGTAAGCTAATTTGTTACTTCTCAATGTGCTGAAATTTCTCATGCGACTGCCAATATCATTCGATTTTGTTTTTTTACAATACATGAGCGGTTAAGAGCAAGAGGCAAACTAGTATGAGATTGATGAAGTGGAAACCCCATTTTTTCTGTCAATTGCTCTCAAACTTTCATTTCAAATTTACTAAAATTTATTGCAGAGTCAAAGCTTTTTTGATGATCAAATGTAACTTCAGCTAATCAGAAATTTATATTTTAGATAAAGCTCCTTTTAAATAAAGTGTCAAAAATATTTCATTTTCATAAAATTTACAACGTTGATAAATCACACGACAATTTTTTTCTGAGTTTTAACATTCATGATTTAAAACCTCAAAATACTAAATTCAGCGAGGCCTTTAAAATCACCGTAAAAAAATTCATTACATCATCAATGATGAAATTTATCGTTTTTGAAAAAGGTCGAACTTTCAAAATTCTTGTAATAAAAATTTTATCATTGAAATTCCTGTTAATAAAGAATGAACAAGGTTTATATATTTTCTAAGAAAAGAAAATTTTTTTAAGAAAAGTTGGAATTTCTTATAAAAGTGTCACTGGTTTTATGAAAAATTTTTTCTCGTTAGAATTTTTCATAGTCGACTTTATAAGTAATAAAATTTTTATAAGAATCAAAATCACTAGTGTATAAACATTTTTAGAAAATTCTTTGTTCGGGGCTTCATCGAATTTGTTTTTCCAAGCTTTTACATTATTTTTAATAAATCTTCAAATAATATTTGTGGTGTGATTTGTCAACTTCGTAAACTTTCTAAACATATGAATTTTTAACGTTGATTGTTGAATTGTTTTTGAAGATGGGATGAATGGGTGGATGACAGTCGGGTTTTGGCATACAATGAAGCCAACCTTCAAAAACAAAAAGAGGTCGAGACAAGCTACAAGGAAAATCAGGGCATTAAAAACAAAACAAAAAAATCTTCCACGAAAAACCAACCTAGAAAAAATGAAATCGCTCAAAAAAAAAAGGAGTGGTAAAGCTACTACTCCAATTTCTGTGCCAGAGAAATCGACAGGTCAATCTGGTGAATTGAGTATCGATGCATTGACGTCAACTTGCGAACAGCCGAGTGAAAAAATACTAAAAGAGCAAGGGTAATATCTCTTGAGACTTTCAATATTTATTAAAAATTTCATTTAATTTTCCTCCATTAGTTTTTTGACGACAGAATTTTTTCTTTCAGTTTTTTTCATAACAAGTAGAATTTTTGGCAAAAATTTAAGTTATTTATATGAAGAATTAATATGCTAAAAAAATGAGCCTTTTTTATTAATGGTTAATTATTGGAACTTGAATTTCAAAAGTGCTATGAATCTCACTAATTCTTCAGGAATTTCAGAAGGTTGAGAAAAATGTTGAAAGAACAGTATTTTCCATAATAACAGAATTTCACACAAAAATTTGAGTTATTAATATAAAAATTTTTAATACTCAAAAAATAACTTACCTTTATTATTAATGGTCATTTTATGGAGCTTTAATTTTATATGTGCTTAAAATCCTACTAATTCTTCTTGAACTTTAGTAGGTTGAGAAAGTTTTTAAAAGAACAATATTCCTCAAGTATTGCATATTACTTGTATATTTCATAAATTTTTTTTTAAAGCAGAAAAATGATTTTTACATTCAATAGGGTCATATTTCCGCTTTTGAGTGTTTACAGAATTTGATGACAACTTCTGAGAGTCCAATTCTAATAGTATCTGGATTTTACAAATTTTATTTCAGACGTGAAGCTGCAAGTGAAAAAGAAGAAGAATCAGAAGTCAAGGTTGACTTGAAAATGACTCTTTCCGATGAACTAAAGTATATTTTACTCGATGAAAGCGAATGTATCAAACAGCGAAAATTGGCTGTGTTGCCTTCGAAAATGAGCGTGAATCAAGTATTAGATGATTTCGTTGAATTGAAAAAATCGACTTGCAGTGAAATTGAGATGTAAGCGACTTGTTATATTTATTCCCAATAGGCGTTTGAAGAACCAAACCAAAAATGAGCCACACAATATTGATTTTCAAAGTAACGTTACTGTCTATAAAAAAAACCTTATTGAGATTAACGAACTATATGAGCGGCTGAGAGCAAAAGTCGGACGAGTAGAGACAGAAAACATGGAGTTCCACATCTATCTCTCTCTCATTTATCAGACTTTTGCTCTCAGCAACTCATATACAACTTTAGGTGTTATGCAGCTATTTTAACAAGTTCCTTACATTTTTCGTAGCATAATTTACCATTGTCAATTTATTGCATCGTAAAATATTTAATGTTTATATCAATAGGGAAGGTATAACACTAGTAGCTAAGGGAGTAAAGCATTATTTCAACCGGAGTCTGGGACCAAGACTGTTGTACAAGTGGGAACGTCCTCAGTTTGAGGAAATTATGTTAAAACACGAAGACTCTGCTCCAAGTGAAATTTATGGAGCTTTCCATCTACTGCGTCTCTTTGGTGAGTTTTTATCATATTTCTCATATTAGTGACACAAAAAAAATTACTTTTTAGTAGTTAAGCCAGCAGCTTGGAATGTGAATGTACTTAAAAAATTACTCAAGTTTTTATATTAAGTTTCATTTTAAATAAAATAATCTGCTTAAGATTTTTCAGTCTCGCTATTTGCATTGCATCATACTATCACATATATTTTTCTAATTAAAAAAATTGACTGGGAAATTACGATAAATTATTTGTATTTGTTTCAGTCAAACTGGGTGGCATGTTGGCTGAGTCTATGACACTGGATGAAAAAAGTACCAACATTCTCCAAAAACAATTTTGCGATTTTTTACAAAATGTACATAAAAATAGGAATGCACTTTTTGATTTCAAGTGTTACTACTCAGACTCAACACCTGAGTATTACCGAAAGTTTATGCAGTACTAATAAAAAAGTTGTTTGTTTTCTTACTAAAATTCCCCATGTTGCAAACAATTTATTTGCCATTATACTCGTCGAACTTTTTACTTCATGTATATTTTGTTCGAAAATTGTTTTCCACGAGTTTCTTTCTATACAAAAAAATGTTAATTTGTACAAAAGTATAATAATTTGTAAAAAATAGGTATAAATATATATAAACCATTTCGAATGTGTATATGAATTGCTTCAGTCATAATGAGTAATTCAAAAATGTATGCGACAAAAAAAACTGTAATTGGATAGTAAAGAATAATGATGAATTCCTCAATGTGTGTGTGTCTTTTTTTATATGTTTCCTATGTTAAAGATATAAGAAAATTAATCGAATACTTAAAAAACATTTTTATGATATGGAAACTTGGCTCTACAATAAATAATCAGTAGATGCTCAGAAGATTTGTATTTTATTGCTGATTAAAACCTCTTTCCAGTAAAAGTGAAAAAATTCTCTTTTAGTTTTTGTTGTTGTTTTTTTTGTTACAACTTCTAATTTTGGGGTTTTCAAAGTGAAATTTTAAGATCGAAAAATTTTTTAACTCCCTCTATCATCCCAGCTTTCCTTTAAATTTGAAAAAATAAAATCTCACAAGTAAATTTGTTTTTGTTATAACTTGAGTTCAGTACCTAAAATTTTTTAATAAACTATATGTCATCTTCTTTCAAATTAACTTCGTAGCTAGGAACATTTTTGAAAAAATGACAATGGCATAAATATACATTTTGTGCAATTTTTTCGCATGGCAGGAAATGCTGAAAATAATTAAAGAAGTAAAAAATTTTTTCTTAAAAAAAAAATCTATATTTCCCGCCATTTTCTGACGTGTTTAATTTTCAAACTTGATGGTTCTTGATTTTTAAATTGCGGTATCTTAGATGTTAGAATGGATATTTTTTATGAGTCAATCTTTTTGTATGTTCATCTTCCAATTCGAATAGTAATAATATTCTTCCATTTCAAGCACTTTAATAATACTTGAACACGTCAAACAAAAATGTTTTTATTATATGACCTATCGAGTATGTAGGTACAACAATTTGTAGATATGCATTTTACAATCTCAGAATCCTTAAACTCCTGTGGATATGAAAATGTAAAGGAACAGAAACCTTGTGATGTTTCTAGTACACTGAGAAAAAAATTTTCAGTTTCATTTGTTCCAACTGAATTTTAGTTGAAATAAGCATAATCGAAAATTTCAGTTGTGCTGATTGAACTTTTAGTCGTACTGATCGAATTTTCAGTCGCTTCAACTGAAAAAAAGTTAATTAACTTAAGTTAAGTTGTATAACAAAAATGAACTAGGATTAGTCCAAAATATCAACCATTTTTTCATTTTACATAACAATTTGTGAACAAAAAAAATTCAAAAATCGAATTTTTTTTCAAACAGTGATATTTTTTTTAATTTTTTGGAATTTTTTTTTTTTTGTAGTGCACTTTTGTTATACAACCCTAAAACACATTTGTGCAAAATTTCGTCATGATTGCTTTATTACAACGTTCCTTTTACAGCAATCCTTCCAGGATTACGGGCGGCCATTAATATTCTCCTCCCTCCCACCCCTTTTTTATACCCGCATCTTAAAAAATTTGTATAGATAAAATATATACTCATTCAAAATCATGCGAAATTTCAGCCTTTTATTTTAAAGTTTCCTCAAGACATATTTTTAAAAAAAGTATAGGTTTTAAGGCCAACAAAGTAGCAACCTCCCTTAATAGAATGCAAAATTATAAATTATCATTTGAAAAATAATTAAAATTATTGTACATACAAAATGAGAATTTTTTAATATTCTATCATTCATGTTCAATACTGTTTTTATTGCGAGTGCTGCGACGCAGCATTCGCCTTCACCTCGTGCTCGGTGTAGCCACGTCGTTGTCAACTTCGTACGCGGCCTGGAAACGCCCGTTTTCCCGCCCGGTCTACAATATACTATTTTAAAAATTATTATTCAGTAATTCATAACTTTAAATTACATTAACTGCATTTGAAATGCAGGTATTTTCATTTATTTATGCGAATTGGCCCTTCATTCTTTACTATACTATAACAAAAACAAATTCCCGTTTCTATAATTCCTTCAGTTAAATATTTACAAACAACCATTTTTTTTTCACAAAAATTAACTTGATGGACGTTATTTATATTTATGTATGAATTAAAATGAACGTATGGATACAGTGCATTTGGGTAAATTAGATGTAAAATTAAGGATTTTGACAAATTACACATTTTTCTTTCGAATGTGTCTCAGGGAGAGTAAAAGTGAAATGACAAAACAAGTAATTACACTGTTGAAATTTGATACATTAATGTTTTATTTTTTATTTATTAGCTCTATTACTTGTGCACACTTTTTTATTTGTAAAATAAAATATTTACCAAATTTGAGGCCTCAGGATGAATGTCTTGATAAATTGTATGAGTATTCTTTCAATCTAAGATCTGGTAATAAATACAATACGTTCAACTTAAAAGTAAACTCTATTTTTTTTATAAGTCCAAGTTTTTTCACGAAAGGGATAGTGTCTCAGATTTGTGAGTTTCAAAAGCAGAATTTAAATCTTGTGATTGCTTGTGATTCTTGTGATATACAGCTAGACTGTGACTGCATACATGCGCATTGTAAAAATACGTGGCAGCAGTCTACTTGTTGGCAGCTGCCACGTACTTCAATTGACAGCAATTGCACGCCATCGCAAGCTACGCAAGCACACGCAAGTGATATCAAGTAAAACAAAAAACCAAATTTTTGGACAAATCTTTGAATCAATTCCAACTGCTAAGATTAAATTGAATACACCAAATCAGCGCGACCAAAAATGCCGCCGAAGCCGAAATTTCAAGAAGGTAAAAATAGTGAAAAACTTCTAAAAAAAAAAAGGTCAAAGCCGTTCAATTTACGCTCTCGTAGAATTTGAGGTTACGACGAAATTTTTTCAAAAACTTTAATTTTCTGAAACAAATCAACTATTTCCGTTATAAAGTGTATGATTTTTATAGAAAAAGAATCGGTTAAACATTATTTAATTGTGCATTATTTTCAGTGTCAATAGTATATTTGGGATAATAATTTTTTTGCATTGGACATTTGTGCGGGACATTATTGTGCATTTTTATTATTGTTTAGAATTTTTTTCACCGTGTAATTATTTTCTTCAAAAATTTTGGCTTATGAAAATCCTGCTTAACTAAAACGATACGAAGCATAATAAATTCTGCATACTCGTCCATAGCTAAAAAGTTATTAATGCAATTATACATACATACATACATTATATATATATATATATTCAATTATTTACAATGGTTACCAAGTAACAGGTTGTCATTTATAAAATAAATTATCAATTCTTTTGTCTTGACTATTTTTGAACCAGATATTCGAAAAACATGAATAATCTTCCCAAGTGTAAATGTACAGAAATGAAATTTCTAATACTTATTAAACATTCTACAAGTTTTGATCCATATTTCATCGACTGAGGACAATATTCCTTATTCTTAACCTCATTTCAGGTGAGAAGATTCTGTGTTATCACGGACCTCTTATTTATGAGGCGAAATGCTTGAAAGTTGATAAGGACCAATTAATGAAATACCTAGTGCATTATTTTGGTTGGAAAAAAAGGTAAGCTAATTTGTTACTTCTCAATATGCTGAAATTTCTCATGTGACTGCAAATATTGTTCTATTTGGTTTTTTTTTACAATTTATGAGCGGTTGAAGGCAAAAGACAAACTAGTAAGAGACTGATGTTGTGGCCACTCCATTTTTTCTGTCGCTGACGCGATTGTCTATTGCTCTCAAACTTTCATACCCAATTTACTCAAATTTATTACGGGGTCAAAGCTTTATTTTATAATCAAATATAACTTCAGCTAATTAGAAATTTATATTTTAGATAACGCTCTTTTTAAGCGTGGTGTCGGTATATTTTATTTTCATAACATTTACAACGTTTAAAAATTGGACAAGAATTTTTTTCTGAGTTTTAACATTCATGATTTACAACCTCGAAATAGTAAATTCAGCGAGGCCCTTAAAAACCACCGACAAAAAAAATTTCTAACATCATCAACGATGAAATTCGTCATTTTTGAAAAAGGTCGAACTTTCCAAATTCTTGTATTAAAAACTTTTCTTTCAAAATTTTAGTTCCTGTAAATATTTTAATGAAAAATTTTTATCATTGAATTTCCCGTTCATAAGGAATGAACAAGGTTTATATATTTACTTAAAAAAATGTTCAAATTTCTTATAAAAATGTCACAGGTTTCATAAAAAAAATTTTTTTTTTAGAAATTTTTAAGGTCGATCTTTTTAAAAAAAAAGGATTCTTTCAGAAATTTCTCATCTTCATGACGATTTTGCCATATCTTATAAGAATCCAAATCACAAATGTATAAACATTTTCAGAAAATTCCTTGTTACGGGCTTAATGGAATTGATTTTTTTAAAGTTTTGAATTATTTTTGGTAAATCACAGAAAAAATTTTTCCTGTTATTTGCCAACGTCAATAACTTAAGAAACATGTACATTTTAAAAGTTGATTACTTATTTTTGAAGTTGGGATGAATGGGTGCCAGCAACTCGGGTTCTGAAGTACAATGATGCCAACATTAAAAGACAAAAAAAAATACAGAAGAGCTACGAGCAAAACCAGGGCATCAAAAAAAAAAGGGGGGGTTCTTCCACGAAAAACCCACCTAGAAAAAGTGAAGTCGTTCCGAAAGAAAGTAGTAGTAGAGCTACTACTCCTGTTTCGGTCCTGGAGAAATCAACGGGTCAGTCTGGTGAATTGAGCAGCAGTGCATCGACGCCAACTCATGAACAACCAAGTGAACCAATGAAAGGGTAATATTTCTTTGGACTTGAATTATTTTTACAAAATTTTTTCAAACTTTTATCTCTCAGTTTTTCACGACTGAATTTTTTTTGAAGTTTTTTAAGTAACAACCAGAATTTCAAGCAAAAATTTGTTATTTATTTGAAAAGTTTAAATGCCCTGAAAACAACCAACCTTTTTTATTAATGGTCATTTTATGTAGTTTTAATATTTTTAGTGCTTAAAATCCTACTAGTTCTTCACGAACT
>JAPYZL010032835.1:0-20670 GCA_030522825.1 Platygaster orseoliae | reverse complement strand
AAAGAAGTCTCCATAAAAATTTCATGTTGATTGCATTATTATTATAGCCGCAGTATGAATAAATCAATGACCGCGCCGAGTTATAATATATATATAAAAATAAAGCCAATGAATTTTTCTGCACTTCAGGAGCATCGCTAAAGTAAGAAAAATTACGTGTCCAAATTTCATTTCATTCCAATGTCTAGTTCCAAAGTTATGGCGAGTTAAATAAAAAAAGTTTATCGAAATATTTCGTTTTCATCTTCCTTTTGATCGGATCTTCGCGTTACGCCCCCTCCCTTACTTACTAGGTCGAGCGCTCTCGCTGTTTTGCTATCCGGGCCCTCATTTGTGGATTTAATCATGAATCTATAAATAACTATTTATATTGAAAATTTTTTATACATCAATAAAATAAAATTTTTTTCTCAAAACATGGCGATTTATAACTTAGCATTATATAAAAGTACAGATGGCAATGTATAAGGAAGAAAATTTGACGTGTAAAAATAATTCATTACATGTGGTGATTTTTAGATTCCTGATTAGGACCACAAATAATTTAAAAAAAACATTAAAATATTTTCTGGTTAACAAAAATTAAATAGAAGCTATTCACAGATTTCGAAAAACTTCAATTTCAATTCCAGTATGAAAAATACAAAGTTTATAAACTTTACTGGTGATCAATTTTTGTGTTTCAAATTGATTTACATTGACTCCAAGGATTTTTTATGAATTTGTAAAAAAGTAATATACTATTGCTTGAAAAAACGGAAATATATTTGTGACATTTTCTTGAAAAAAGTTACACTTAAGAAATCCTAAGGGTCTGACGATACAATAAAAAAAAAATGTGAAATACATTTCTCAGCTTCAATATAATAATATGGCTAAATAGTGTACTTTTTTTAAGTTAAAATTGCTAATGATCTTTATCTGACCAATAAAACGTATTACTTGGAACTATAAACACAATTTATTGATCCTAAAACTCAAATAGTAATGTTTCATTTATAAAAAATATGTTACTGACTATTTTGAAAAATTAGTTCTGCTGTTTTATTGCTGAAATAGGTAATTTTTTAAATTTAAACTACAAGTATCTGACCTTACTGATTTCAGTACTCGATAGTCTGAAAAGTCTAGCAAGTATTTTATTTATTTATTTAATGTTTCGTCAAGCTAACAATGTATGAATACTAGTAAGATATCTAATCTAACTAATTATTTTACTTGATAGTCTGCAAAATCATTGGTTAGTCCAGCTACTTAAAATAACTGTGATGATAGAGTTTCGAAACTGGTGGTACCAACTATCAATAGTTAGATCAAATAGTACAAGTTAGCACTAAAATTTTCTGAAAAACCAAATTTTTTTAAAATACTTTTCAGTTATTTAGATAAAGTACTTTTTTGTGCATTTAGGCACGTTAACATCGAAGAGCTTTCTTTATGTAACTCACAGTACTCTTTGAGAATTTGTTTTTTAATGGCAGATAGACATTGACTATGTCAGAGGAAGTCTTATGAGCTTTGCTGCAACATAAATTCAAACTATTGTAAGTCAAGAGTGATATTTGACAAACAATGCAATTTACATGGGCATCAATCAAAGAGTTCTTATTCAAGAATAATTATAGAACATCGTAATTTAAAGACTTTTCTAACAACTTTCCCTTGCGTTGGTTTTCCTTTTCTCTCTTAGTGTATAGGTGTATGAATTTATGCTAGAAAAAGTGTCAGACACCTAAAAAACGTAGACCACGAATCATTTGTACATTTTTCTACAATATCTTTACTTTTGAACATGACTGAATCAATCACAATTCATGAGATTAAGATTGGTAGAAGATATCATGACATCGTACAATAATATACACGTTTCCGAAATCACGATAGGGCCAGGTAAGGCGCCCGCTAATCACGCATGCATCTTGTAATGACGAATACTGTTACCGGTACTATGACTAGCGCAGCCTTGATAAGCATCACAACACGTCAATGTGCAACTTGGTTGGTTGATAAGGTGTTGGTTAGCGTTCGTATCAAGCAACTGCTTGGTCAATACAATATGAAAACTCAAATCTATTCACCCCACGCGAAACTAAGCTTTTGGGAACAATCAAGAAACGTTTGGCAGAACAAACAATTGTTTCAAGACCTGCATAACACATGTATCCAACCTCAAATATATTTTTCGAATAATCGAAGGACCTGGGAAAATGTACGAAAAAACTTTTGTACGGTTCATCGATTGTTTTGAAAATATCCTCGAACATTTCCGAATGTTTTAGAACTAGATTCTGAACTGCTACCACTTTTCACATGAAACCGCTGCTATTGCCATGATTTTCCTCTTTTGTCACTTTCTTGCACTTTGATCTCAACTTTCTGAAACAGCAGCGTGTCAAACAAGTAGAGTGAAAAAACTAAAAATACCCAATAAATGTTAGAATACGAGTAGTATTGCATAGATTTCTGTTTTTTTCATTCCTCGGAGAAAATTTTAACCTTCAAGGTTTCCACCTACCTAAAATCAAATCAAAGATTCGTGGTTATCCAACGACTTTTATTGCAAAGGTTTCGCGTGTTAAAAATTGCGCAACTCGAAGTCTTTAAATAGCCTATCGAGTTTTTCATTTTCCAGCTGCTTCTATTCATTTTCATTGTGAAATTTTTTCCGAGGGATGAAATTTGGTAATACATTTTTGGAAATAAAATGGAAATACTCAACCATCAAATAAATAAAAATGAAAAATAAAACTGTATAAAATAAATTCCGAGGATTCGCAGGAGTAATGGCATGAAACGTTTTCGTGATGCATTTTCATATCGCGCAATACTTTTTTCCCATTAGCGTTGACCTTTCGTTTCCTCGAGCTAAATCCCTGAGAATTTATTTTGACAAAAGTGCTACAGTGGCCGATAAATGCAACAGAAGCTGACGTATAATGCCAACGTTTCCATTTCTATTAAAAATCTTGCAACGAAAGTTTACCCAAAGTTGTTACTTGAAAGACGCTTTCATAAATATTTCAGTCAACTTGTCAACTAGTAATTGGATTTCTGGAGTATTATTTTCGTAACGATTGAGATATTAGAGTTATTGTTTTTTTCGGAGGAAATTACTATCACTGTGAGAAAATTAGTTCAAAATCTTAGTAGGATGAAGTTTTTACTAAATTTATAGTGATAATATAAAAAAATCTAGTATTTTTTGACATGTATGGTAAAAAGCACCAAAATATTGCAAATTTTGCATTATCATTGCAGATTTTACAATATTGTACAAATTGTGCTATATAAATCGTGTATTTTACTACACTCGTAAATAAAATGTGTTATTCGTACATAATGGAATATCAATTCCATTATTTTACCATTTATAATTTATGTTTCTAGTTCGTACAGTATGATATTTCATGTACTAAGAGAAAATATTTTAGATTGGTATTCAGCAAAAATTCATAAAATATTATAAGGTCTATTTAATATGTATACTTTTACAATGTCAATAATTAAAAATTAAAATTCAATAACCTAGAAAAAGTGCAAAAATATATTTAAAAAATGTAACAGATTTAAATATTGTCAAAACAATATGGTTTATTTTTAAAATATGGATCAGCAGGAATTATAATATGATATTACAAAAAGTACAAGAGAAGTATGATATAAAGTGCAATACGTCTCGCAGTTTTTACAATATAATAATAAAAAATGTAATGAATAACTATCAAAATGTACAATGTTTCAGACTCATGTCGCCAGTATATTTTATTGTAATGATTACTAGATTTATTTCTCAGTATGCAATATATAGATCTTACAATATTTTAAAGATTTTTACTAAATACTAATTGGTACAGTATTTTTTCTTAGTGAATAAATCATTGTATTGTACGAATTGGAAACGTAAACAATAAAAGGTAAAATGATTGGATTAACTAAGTTCTGTGTACTAGTATTAATTTTCTTATTCCTCTACCAAAAGTTAGTATACACATAGTAATTTGTACAATACAGCAATTTTTACCATGCAATATTGTAATAAGATAAAAATTATACAATCTGCAATAATATTAAAAAATTACAATATTCTAGTACAATTACCGTAAATATGTAAAAAAATACACAAAATACAGCAGAAAAATATTATCTATATCTGAATACTGGGAAAACTGACTTTTTATGAAGTGTGGATTTTTTTATAACATATATCTATTACCACAACCCCATTTGATAATGTTAGAAATATAATGTAACAAAAACTGCCAGAAATAACTAGCCAAAAGTAAAATATTTGAGACCAGTTCTAAAGTACAATATTTTATTACAATGATTACTAGATTTTTTTCTCACACGGAAAAAACAATATGGTTGGCACAACCTCATCAATAGTAACATTTGCCCCAACTATTTTCATGATATAGACAACCTCATTTGTTGTCAGTACAACAGCATTAAAAGTTACTGCCATTTTCGTGAAGCTTGCAGTAACTTTTAATGTGGTTCCACTAACCACAAATGAGGTTGTGACAACTATAGCGTTTTTTCCGTGCACTGTTAAATATTCTCTTTCTGCCCTTTCATATATCAAGTTAACTCGAAAAAGCTTTCTTGGCTGCTGTTCACTTTGAAATAAACCGATGATATAATAAAAAAATTATTGAAAAACTATTCAACGATAAAACGAAGTCTTGGTAGCCCCACATAAGCTTTCAACTGTGTCGCTTTTAATTTCCGTACGTGTATACCTTCGCTCTAGTGTGTACCCGTGTCATATCTGTACTTGTTCTATAGCAGTAGTTGCCCTTTCTTTTATTCTCCATCCCCCGATTCACAAAAAAAAAACCTTATTTATCACGGTCGAGCCCAGATTCCTCTGATTTCATTATTCTCCCCTTTTTTTCGCTTCCCCTATTCAATTTTCGACAACTTTCTTTTCAATTCGTCCCCGATTATTTTAAGTTTATTGTTTTTTGTAATCTTCTCTTTCAGAACAAAAGACGCGGTTATTTATTTTCAAGACGAATTTCAGATTTCTCGAGATGAGTCGTTATCTGGCTAAAAACGCTGGAGTACGAGCCGAAAACGACTTAAAGAGCGAGCGTCTGTAACTTGGGCTTTAAGCAGCCATCTTTTACGCGAGCGCGGGTCGCTCTTCGCGATCGATTCTTCGGCTTGCCTCGTTTTTGTTGCCAAACCAATGTAATTTAAATAGAATGGAATACGAAGAAGTTGAGACATCTCGTGATTTAAAGGATGGGGTGTTTGAGTAATTATTTACCTCATAGAGCGTAGCTCAAGTCACTCGAGTTTCATGCCCCGCTAGTCGACGTTTATTTATATACGGGAAAATTCGAGTATTTCCACTCGAGCTGGAATCTGACAAGCGTTTTTTGGAAATTCATGTCGCTTCTTTTGCTCTGTCCTGGATTTATCGCGGAAGTTTATTTCCGATACTTTTCGCTGTATTTAAAAATGTAGAAGCTGAGACGTTCCAAGTGGAAGCGTCGTTTTCAATTTTTTGTTCTGTCTGACATGTTTCTTTTATCTCCAATCGTAATTTATGATGAAGCTTATTTTTTCGTTATGTTTGTTTTTTTGGTTTGTTTTACAATCATGTTTTTGTTTTGTTTTCGTTTTCTTTCCGTTGCGTGGACCACCTTAGAGCGAGGAAGTAGGAGTGAACACTATGACGATGTTAAATCATCAAGGGGGTAAGCAAGCGAGTGAAATCCAGTCACGCTGGATATCCATCAACATCCATTATCTCATTACCTTACTTATAACCGCAGGCGTCTTCGATGAGAATCAGTTTATCAGCTTCTATTTTACATTTAAATCCCCAGCTAACTATTTCGAAAGCGAAGACGTTTGTAGAAATCAAAATTACAAGCTTCGCTAAATAATAATAACGCATAAAGTCGATCAACCTTTCCTTCTGTTCTTATGATAACATAACGTTTAAAAATTAGTAGTTTCTTGCCTGAAGTGAAACTTTCCGAATTTCTTTTCATGTATTTGCAGCTTAAGACCTCGTTTCCTGTCAAAAAGTTATAATTAGCTCACTGTACCAAGATTTATCAGGAACTAATCAAGTATAAGAAACTTATTTTGCCATCGCCTGGTAATGATGCGTGTGACGCAAGGTTGGGCAATCACTCAGCTAAGAAGTTGAGTTGTTCGATCTTGGTGACATAAACTTGCAAAGTAGTGAATCCCTTAACATGTCCAGATAAAGAATGCATTGGACAATAAACTAATGACTACTAATTTTGAGTAGCTTTTGAGTGAAGTCAGTGCTTCCGGTATCTTCTAACTATACTCAGACCAGGACTAATGCACCATGACCTGATTGCATCTTGAAAAAGAATAATGGACCAAAATCGAACGTTGACGAAATAAAGCCAAATTTCCCACGTCTCATTGATTGTTCCTTTTCTGGTGCAATGGGTTGACATCCAGGGTTTACTGATGTTAATGCCTCTTTATTGGTCGGTTGCTTGTTTAGAGCCATGAGGTCGGGATGAAATCCCTCGTTATGCTGGACGAGCAAGGCGGTAAGCCATCCATCTCTAGCTTCAATAATTTTTTTATCAATCCAAAACACCAAACCTTAAATGAGAACTCTGTAAAAACAGGTGTCACGACTCAAGGTGCTTCAGTATGAGTAATTCCTTGCAAATTACACTCGAACCTTATCTTTTGCGTACTTTGATGTTACGTTTAATGATTTCGAGCAGGGTTGAAGTTCAGTTCCGATTTTGGAACGATTGCGGAATTATTCATACTCAACATCGAAACATCGAACTCATTCAGTGACCCAGCCAAATTTCATTTCACGGAGCGGAAGCCACATCTTGTTTTGACAAAGTTCAGATTTCTTCGAGAAGAAATATTGTTTTCTTTACAAAAGGCAAACGTCGTTCGATCGCGTCACAAAAACTTTAAGACTGCGAATTGAATTTTTTATATTCTTTTCCGGGTGGAGATAAATATCTCGTGATTTGGCAATCTGACAATGACAAAATGCTAATACTAACTATGCCCACTGACACCTTAACAGCCAACTCAAAAACTAACCTCGCCTCACATGGTCGAGAATGCTGCAGATCTAACTCGTTTCTTCTACGACTTATCAACACTCACGCTGAAAACTGATTTTCTCGATGATTTTTTTACACTATACTACATATGTGTGTATACTTATTTTAATGTGTTCGAGCGTTTCGTGCTGAATGAAACTCATTCTTTTTCATGCAGATGTACATTAGTAATTACTTGAAAACTCGATGTTTTGTGCAAAATTATTGTTCATCACGAAACGCTGTAATTTTGGTGCAAGTTCAAGGTATTTGATGAAAACGACCTTCTTTACGTACAAATTTTTGAAAATTTGAAAAAAAAAACATGTACGTGTCCGGTTTAAATCGTCTTTGAGTTTCTCAAGCCTTTTCCAATTCATTTTGTAATATTAATTCATATTAAGAATTAAAAATCAAAAGAAATAAATTGACAGTCAATATGTTAATAATAACTAATAACTAAATTCGTTCAAACATTCTTTTTCTTAATCAGCTGTAGTAAGCGAAAAAACTTTTTTAGAAATTATTTTTAATTTGTTGTTACTCATTTCTTTGAGTTTGGATCCAAAGATCGTGATTGTATTGCATATTTTCCAATTCAGTTTTGTTTTCAAAAAGTTCTATATGCATGATTTTTATCAAGTTCCTTGAATTGCAGAATGCGTTTCCGATGATTGAATTTCTATGAAATGCAATTTGTTGGATTCCGATAAAATAAATCAAGATGTTTTGTCTCAATGAAATGCAATCATTGTTCGGTAAACGAGTTACAATGTATTTGGTTTTAACACAATTATTGGTTGAAAATACAGTAAACGCCAATCAGTATGTCCGACCGATAATCAATGCTTCGATTTTATGAAAAATAAAACAAACTATTCAAAAATGAACAGAACAACTCGATCGAATCGAGGAGGGAATGGACCAAATCAACGCCGACATGCGTGAGGCTGAAAAGAACTTGACTGGAATGGAAAAATGTTGCGGATTGTGCGTCCTACCCTGTAACAAGTGAGTTTTAATTTAATAATATCGGAAATCGGTTTTTACACGCTCGAATTTTACTGGGTGATTGTGTGAAAACGCGTATTAAGGTATTACCTCCATAAATTGAATTTTTAACACAGGATATTTGGTAAAAAAAAACACATGAAAACTTCAAAGTGTCTTTAGCACTCCTGCGAAATTACAATTTGTAATAATTACTAAACTTTTTATAACATTACATTGAGTCTTATGGGTGAAAGCAATTTTTTAAGTTTCTAAAAAAAACCGTGAGCAGGATGTGTCAGAAAATTTGCGTTTTTATGCTGAAACAGTTACTTTGATAGGCAAGTCCGTTTTAGCGAAAATCGAAAAAAAAAAAGATAACTTTACACTTTCATTGTAGCAACAAACTTGGCAACAGTGTACATACATATACAAGCATATTATGGTATGCAGTGTTCTCTCTTTAATAAACACTAATAAAGAGAGAGAGCACATGCGATGTTGCCATGCAAAAAAAACTACACGATACCCTGAAATTGGCCGGAACAATATTTTTTTGCACCTAACTTCACTCATGAAGGTAATACCTTAATCGCTGTCGGTTTCACTAAAAATATTCCAAAAAAAGGGGGTTTCCAAAAAAAAATGCCCAAAAAAAGAAAGCAACAGGCGGGGGGGGGGGGGGGGGGGGGGGGGGAGACGATGCCCTTCCCTAAATGTTCATGAATCAAAAATTTGTACTGATTGAATCAGAGGCGTAGGCAGAAAAAATTTTCGTGGAGAGTTTTTCGAAAAAAAAAATACACATATATGTCCTTCAGGGTTTAATAATTTTTAATCTTTGAAGATGTGGTTACGAGAGTACTATTTTCCAATTTTTTTCGAGTCGAAAGTCGTATGTTTTTTCATGTTTATATTAAATGTAATGGAATTAAATTTTTGTAATTTTCAATCAGCTGAGTTAAGAACTTTTTTTCTCATGCTTTTAGTGTTTTTTCACAACCTGACAGATTTTATGATTTTATTTTGGATTTCTATACATCAACTTTTTAAAGATTTTTGAGAAAACCATAGTACACAGATTTTAAGTGTTTTATGTAATAGTGTTTAAATTTTCTTGTTGGCTATATCTTTTATTATTTTTAACAATATATAACATTCCTATTGCTTTAAAAATGTTTAGTTATATGTATTGTACAATGTATAGTCAAACTTTTATGAATATAATTTAATTTCAGAAAAAATTCTTTTCAAGTTACACTAACTATTTTGAGTCAGAAAAACTAAAAATTCTGGACTTGTTTTAAATTTTACTGATTTTTTGAATTATTATTGTTATTTTTATGAATTATTTTTCTATCATTTTCACTTTCATCTATTTTTCGTGAAATAAGAATATTATTTATTACTGTTCATAAGGTTATCTAAGCACCAAATTAATACTAGTAATTTCATTTGGTTCGGATTTCATTATTTTTTGTTACCGAGATATTTTTACTTTTTGAAGCTAAACACCAAAATTTACATTTTTAATGTTTTTTTTTGGGCGGGGGGGGGGGTTAATATGCTATAGTGTTAAAATTTACTTGTTGGCTATATTATTTATTATTTATCATTGTTAGTAATATTTAACATTTTTATTGCTTTAAAAATATTTAGTTATATATTGTATAGTCAAACATTTATGAACATAATTTCATTTTAGAAAAAATTCTTCTCCAGTTATAATAATTATTATTTTGAGTTCGAAAAACTGAACATTCTGGAATCGTTTTGAATTTTACTGATTTTTTCAATAAGTATTGTTATTTTTATGAATTATTTTTTTATCATTTTCACTTTCGTCTATTTTTCATGAAATAATATTGTTAAGAAAATTTCCTTAATGTAATTTTTGAGTATGAAAAAATTTTAGAGTATTTCTCGCATTTTTGTCTTTTTGCGAAAATCAAAATGATTTTTGAGTGTTTTTTCAGGTTTCTAGTATTCTCGTAGATATTTATAAATCAATTCTAAAAATTATATGCTCCAGAATGCAAATATCGATAGATTTTTTATTATTTCATAAATTTTGATGATAATTAGGTCTACGTTAATTCTAAGTATTTTTTATGTATCCCTTGAATATTCTTTTGTTTTCAGTATTTATATGATTTTTCATCGTTTTCTAGTATTTTTATATATTGCCATTTGTGCAGATTTTTCAGAAACCCAATTTTTTCATAGAATTCAATAACTTTCAGTATTTTTTAAGAAATTGTTTGACGAAAGATTCTCTGGTATTTTTATGAATTTCTGTCTTAATTTTTTTACAACTTGATTTCCAAGTTTCAAAGTTTTTAGACTCTAATAGAATTTTCGTAGATCTAGGTCTTTTTTTAAAAATTGGCAATGCAATTTCTTGTATAAAATCCTAATTTGGTTTGTCAAATTCTTATCATAATAATAAGTCTTATTATTATCATAATATTAGTCATATATATCTCGACATAATAAGATATAAACAAATGATATCGTTTTGTGATTCGGTCGATGACGAAAATTTTTTGCCCTCCCCTAATAGAAATCCTGGCTACGCCCTTGGATACAATGTTTTATTTTTTGCATTAAACAGTCTTCAAACTTGGTCTTGGTTTCTTTGAAAAAATTGAGGGCTTTTTTTGTAGAGGGATAAAGAAGTTTGGAGTGTAGTAAGTTTTATAAATTGGTCACGGAATAGCGATTTTCGAACGAATTCGTTATTTTCAGGGGTGCGAGTTTCAAAGAAGACGAAGGAACGTGGAAAGGTAACGACGATGGCAAAGTCGTGAACAACCAACCCCAACGAGTTTGCGACGACCGTAACGGCGTTGGACCCATGACTGGCTACATTGGCAAAATTAATAACGACGCTCGAGAAAACGAGATGGAGGACAATATGGGCCAGGTCAACACCATGATCGGCAACCTCAGAAACATGGCCATCGACATGGGCAGTGAACTTGAAAACCAAAACCGACAAATAGACAGGGTTAATCGCAAGGTAAGTTTTGGAATAATATTTTCATTTAATTATTTGAACTAATAATGTATTGTCGTTTGAAAAATGATAAAAAAGGTGAATTTATGTTGACAAACTGAAAATTGAATTATTTAGAATGTTTTAGAACAAAAATGAAGGAAATTAAAATTAAAATTGAAATTTCGAAATTAGAAAAATGGCTGAATTTTATATTTTGAGAAAATTCCGTTATTTTATGATGAATCGAAATTTTGTACATGTCAGCATAAATTTACTTTCATTATTTATCATTAATGATGTCAGTTGGATGATTTTCATTTGGTTTTTTAGTCATTGAAGCACATTTTACAGTAGTTTCAATACAGAATTTTTTTTCAAGTTTAACTACCTGCAGTGAATTCTATTTATTGATGCAAATTCATTATTTATTTTAAAAACAAAATAATTTGACAATTTCGAAAACTCACTATCCAAGATATCGCGAATACAAATTTTTTTGAATTCAAAATAATTGTTTTCATTAGTTAAATCTATACCTATTTTTCAATTTTTTCCAACTCTATATTTTTCAATATATTTAATTGAAAAATATTTACTTAAAATTAATAAATTTTAGACACCGAATATTTATGATAAAAAGAATCTTCATTTATTAACACCAATTTAGAAAAACGCATTCAACTCGGTTTTTCTACAAAATATTTACAATTTCGAAAATTTATATTCAAAATATTATAATCACAAATTTTCAGATCTCAACATTTTGACTTTTCATTAGTTAAAATCATAATTATTGATTTTTTTTTTTCATTTTTTGCCTTTTTCCTCTTTTATTTCGTAGTAAATTCGTTTTAAAAATCGTTATTAAAAATTGATGAAAACCAAAATTTCGAAGTGATTGAAGTCACAACTTCAGTATCCACGTATACATTTTTTTATTCGTTTGATTTTTTAATCGTTCAATCAAAATTTTGAAATGTTTCCATTATTTGCACATTTTTCTTTCAAGATTTTAATCCAGAAATCGTAAAATTTTAAATTCTGTCCAATACAACTATAGCTTTTCAAAAATGTAGGAAATTTTGTTTATTAATACAAATTTTTGATTTATTTCAATTATAAATGATTTAGTTTTCAAAAAATCCTCATCGAGAAATTATATGTGCTTGAAGTTCCAAACGTTTATGAAATAAACGAAAACGAACAAAAAAAATTTTCATCAACACCATTGATTAAAATTAAAAATAATAAAAAAACATTGAATAATAATTCTTACATATAGATAATTATGATTCATATAGTGACTAGGGATAATAAACCAATTTTTTTTATTTTTTCGTTTATTTTTAAATTGGAACTTTAGAGACATAAAATTATACAATCTGAAAAACCGTGAAAATTTTTTTAATTAAGGGGAGAGGTTACTATATATTGGGGTTTTTGCGCCTCAAATTTGTCCGTGGATTAAAAAAAAAACTATCCATCTGAGATATTTGAACTTTTCAACAATTATTCTTCTTTATTTACTCTAATTACAAAAAAAAAAAATTTTTTTTGGAAAATCTTGCTTGGATCTCAAGATATGGGCTGCCAAAGTTGACCGTGCATTTTTCGGAGAGACAAACGGCGTGCACTCTAGAGCCTCCAAAAATAATCCTAGAACCAAAATGTTTGAAAAATAGTTTTTTATTATTATGTCCTTAATGGATTGACGTTTTTGTTTTATAAAAAAAAAAATTTTTTTTTACACGACTTTTGTAAAAAATCGGTTTTTTTTCCTATATTGTTAATGAAAATTGTAATACAAAAATTTTTTTAACAATTTGAAAGTGGATAAACATATATAATCAAAGTAGTTAAGTAAAAAAGTTATTTTTAATAAACAAACAAATCGTGGATGTGATTCGAGAAAAAAAGGAATCAATAATGTAACTAATTTTAAATTTTAGAAATTTTAAATTGACAAATTTTATTTTGAAATAATATTTTTTTTAAGGGGAGAGCCTCCTATAAATTGAGATTTTCGCGCCTCAAATTTGTCCGTGGATTAAAAAAAAACTATCCATCTGAGATATTTGAATTTTTTAACAATTATTCTTCTTTATTTATTCTAATTACAAGAAAAAATTTTTTTGGCAATTCTTGCTTCGATCTCGAGATGTGGGTTGCCAAAGTTGACCGTGCATTTTTCAGAGAGGCAAACGGCGTGCACTCTGGAGCCTCCAAAAATAATTCTAGAACCAAAATGTTTGACAATATTTGTCAATTATTAAGTCCTTAATGGATTGACGTTTATGTTTTATAAAAAAAAATTTTTTTTTTTAACACGGTTTTTGTATAAAATCAATTTTTTTTTCTTATATTATTGATGAAAATTGTAAGAAAAAAATTTTTTTTAATATTTCAAAGAATTACATTCCATGGGAAATTTCATGCACTTGAATTTGATATTAAAATCATTAGAATCGGTTGAGAAGTTTTAAGGCTATGTGAAAACCAGTGAAAAATGCACGGTCAACTTTGGCAGCTCATATCTCGGGATCTAAGCAAGATTTTCCAAAAATTTTTTTTGTAATTAGAGTAAATAAAGAAGAATGATTGTTCAAAAGTTCAAATATCTCAGATGGATAGTTTTTTTTTAATCTACGGACAAATTTGAGGCGCAAGAACCCCGATCTATAGGAACCTCTTCCCTTAAGTGTATTTTTATGTTTTCTACGCCCAAATTTGTAAAATAAAATTGTTGACGAATACAATCTGTCCATAAATAAAAATCTACAGTTACGAATTTTGATTTTTGATTAAATAAACGATTTAACCGGTGGTTTGATAATTTCCCTAGTAACTGTGATTTTAATAAAAATCTTTATTAAAAAAAGACTGTTTTTTATAAACGGATTAATTTATATATATATTAATTTGTATAAAAACTTTATAAAAAAAATCAACTGACTTATTTACAGTTTTATAAAACTGTTTTTATAAAAAATATCGATTTTTATAGAAACAGTTTCATAAAAAATTTTATTTTCATAAAACTTTTATAAAACTGTTTATTAAGTACGAAACTTTATAAACTTTGTTTTATAAGAATAAATTTTTTTATAAAACTGTTTTTCTAAAAATCGAAATTTTTCATAAAGTTTTTATAAAATCGATTAATAGAAACGGAGTTTTTTTATAAAATTTGGCGATTCTTTATAAAAATCACAGTTACTAGAGTAGTGAACTTTCGAATGGAAAAAAAAGATTCAAAACTGAATTCAATGTACGTAACTAATAAACTTAAAATCCAAATTTCTGCATCACTTTTTTTCAATCAGTACAATCGAGAAATTTGAAAACTCACTGATTTAAATTCGAAATCTTCAACTGACAAAAAAAAAAATATTCTGAAAATTTCCATTTTTTTGTGTGTTCTCAGGGTGAATCTAACGAGACAAGGATACAGGTGGCCAATGAACGGGCCCACCAGCTTCTCAAGTAAAAACTCTTCCCCTCTCACGAGATATTTTTGGCGCCACTTACACGGGCCTCAACTACTTACATCAGTTACCAATTATTTCAGTCATAGTTTAACGCCCCTTTACTCGTTGCCCCATAATTCAAATCGACACACTTCGTTCCTCAACATATTTTGTCGATGTTACTGCATTATCTCTTTAAAAGGCAAAAAACTGAACAAAAACAGCGGGTATACCATAAATTTTTTTCATCGGCTGATTATTCGTCGCTCGCACTTTTAGCGAGAAAAAAATGCTTTAAAATCGCCGTAGTTTTTACGCGATCCAAAGAATTACGCGTTTTTCTCTTCTTCAATATCTGTATTTTCCGAGGACACGTTAAACACACACTTTTTGCACATGGACATGAACACATGCATACACACGACACAAAAGCTTCCTTGAAATGCCATGCGATACGTTTTTTTTTCTTCAATTTTTTTAGTTCGTTTCTTTACATGATCTTTCAGCATTTATTTTTTGACGAGGCTGATTAGCAATGATACATATCATCACTGTACCATTATAAAATATACGAAAATATATTTTTGTGTTTTGAATATAACCGAGGATTAATAAAAACAATAAAAACTGAAAAAAAGGGGAGAGGGGCGTGGAATAATGGACAGACCATTCGCGTTGCGTTTCAAGGTCTCAATGAAGTTTGATCAATTTCGGTCGAAAGTTTTAACAAAAAAAGATGAATTCCATAAAACACTATGGAAAACTTTTATTTTGTATTTATAAACGCAAATAAAATTCTCGACTTTTTATTTACTTAAATTATGATTGAGTTTTTGTCAAAACATGGAGTTGCTGCGTTATTTTTATTGTTTTAATATTAATAATTGATTTTCCAGAGCAGTTCAATAAATTTCGTGAAAAAGATGAGTTTATTTTTCTTTGAATATTCTTATAAATTTTCAGAGCGCATTTTCACTCTGTGTTTTTTTCCTTCTGTTTGAACCGAAGTTGGTCAAGTTCCAAAAGTGAGGTCCTAAAGTGAAAATGTCCAAGGAGTGAAAAAAGTCGACGCTAAGTCTTCGAATCGCCATAAAATCTTGGCACGCGAGCGATAAGATCACGGTAAGGTTTAAAACTCCAAGACGAAGAGATGTACATTATTGTATTTACATTATGCACAACAGGTGCTTGTACATGTAATTGTAGAGAAAAAATGAAACAAATGTAGGGTGATAGTGTGAACGAGGAGGAAGAGCAAGTTGAGAAGAAACGCTTTTTTATTGTGATGGCGATTTTCGAAGGTTGAATTCTCCAGATTTCTGTATGGAAACATTGTGAAGTACCAGTTTCAAGGTCATGATGATGAAAAAAAGATTTTCCAGCCTTCGTGAATCGCTATCATTTAATTTATAGCACGTGTACTTTCTCGTTCGAAAAATTGAATTTTTCATTTTTTATGGCGCACTTTGAAATGAGAATCTTGAAGTACGAATGTGTGAAACGAATTATGGGTGGGTTTTTTTAAAATTATCAGCTTTTTCAACATGTTTGAGTTCGAGATTTTCGTTCTGACCACGTTACCATTTTTTACTTTCTCAAACATCAATGTGGAATTTTATTCCTATATTCTGTATTTAGTATATCTGCAGTTTGAGGACTTTTAGGTTGAATGTAACATGTCAAAAATGATGGAGTGGAACAAAAAACTTTCTCCGCAAAAGCCCCTGAACTGCACATTTTCACCCCAAACTTTCCTTCGCTACTCTTTTAATTCCGTGGAGTGAAAATTCACTCTAAGAAATGAAGAGAGTAAAATAAGTTACTGTATTTTCACATTGATTGATTTTTTTTTAAATTATGAATAAAAGCAAAACTCAAAGAACTGCAGATTCACTTGCAGATTCTACCAAGTTTTTTTCAACGCGAAAATTCGCGTGAAACGAAATTTCGTCGGCCAATTTTGGCTCTCAGGGTCTATGAATTGTTTCGGTTCCTTTATTTTTAATTTTCAATCGTTAAAAAAATACCTGAAATGCGACGCATTGGCACCAACGGCGAGAACAGGAATGGACCAATTAAAAGCGGGCCTTGAATTCACTCGCGAAGCTTTTGATTTCCGAGGAACTTTGTCCCCTTTAGAATCTCGTTGCGAGGCCTACACTTTTTTCCACAAAAAAAAAAGTATTTTGTTATTGACAAAATATGCGTACCAACAGATTCTTGATACATATATGAACATGATGCATGACTTATGACAATTATCAACGACTAATGTTAATTGTATATTTAAACAGCAATTCATGGGTAGGCTTTTTCGTTACGCTAATAAACAATCGTGCAATTCGCATTTCGCGGGAACTTTTTTTGCGCTTATTTTTAATATGTGCAGTCGGTCAATTTGAAAATGGGAAATTTGCATGTCAGATGCTTTTCTTTCTCGGTTTCAGATGGATGTGAGTTCCTTCGACGAGTTTTTTTTCAAGCTTTCAAGTAATGAGTACTTAACGAAAATACTCACATATTTGGGATTCCAACTTTGAAGTGTACATTAGAATCATATTATCCAGAATTTTTTAACAAGTCCTCATAGTTTTTAAGTTCAGAAACATTTTTGGTCTTATAGTATTAAAAATGAGAATTAATGCAATTAAATTCAACTTATGATTATTAATCATATAATTTGGATCCGTTAAAAAGAACTTTTCCAAACTAGTAAAGAAATATACTATTCTTCTCTATTTTCCTAGTAAATTTATTGGCCTTTGTTTAAAACTACGAATTAATATAATTCAAAATTCCAAGAAGTCATTTAACTTAAAAAAAAAAAATGTATATAATGGCTAGTTACTCGTTACAAAAATCACAATAAAATTTCATTACATTTATTTTTAGGTATTGTAAAAAACATTTAATATGTTTAATATGCATGAAAGATTATGATTGAATTCACATTAAAAATTGGTTTGATTAATCAACATATATAGCAGTAACTGTTTTCACACTTCGTCTTTCCTACACACTAACTTGTAGATTCATGTGTACTTAACATTTTATCAGAATGTTACATATTGTTGATTCAAACGTAATTGATATTTTTTGTCAACTTGAATCAACTTACACCTTATTCATTCTAACTCATGTGTACTTCAGTAAATGACAGATTGACTTTTGAGTCATTTTATATCAAATGGAAATGTAAAATACTGTATGAACTCAATGCTGTATAATGTGAGAGTGGAATGAGCTTGAAATAGTCAAATGCACATGCTTTAAAGTGTTTACTTATTTAAATGTGCTCACGTCCATCTTGAGAATGAAAAAATTTAGTAGATATTGGTTTCCACAAAAACAAAAAGAATTTTGTGACTAATTATTTTTTAGCAATTATTAAAAAAAACTGTTACTTTTTTGCTAATAAAATCATCTCGTAAATAACGAAAAAATACATGCAAGTTTCCTATTCTATGTGATGAACTTTTCATAACTGAAATACTATGTAGGTAATTTTGAGAACAAACGCAGCAAAATGAGTTTGAAGAAAAATGGCAAGTTCAACAACGGAGAATAATAATATTCGAATGACATCTCTTGCGAGAAATATTCAAAATATTCGTGCCCCAACGTTGGAACGTTTTTGCGACGCTAACAGAAAGTGATAGAATAATGACTTATCGAAGTCATCGATGTAAAATATTTTGGGGAAGTATGCGATGATTATGGTGATTTAAAGAAAATGAATTTTTATGGATTGCGTATTACTTGTTACTCTCAATGATTATTACGTAAGTTCTGAATTTGCAGCAATGAACGAGAGCTGAATAATTTTAGGGTAATAATAAGAAAAGCCGAATAAACATTCATAATACGCGGCTTCTCATGATCTTTCGAGTTCTACATTGTAAAAGCGTTATAATGTGTACCTATTTATTTCTTGGTAATAGAACCTGAAGATTGTATATTAAAAAACCCTGTTGATCACATATTTTTGGCATTTTTTCAATCTTGTCCTTCCAATTTCAGGTTGAATCTCTTTACACGAAATGTAGTATCTTGAAGTGAAATCCATTATGATCTCCAAGAGCCAATATTTGTGAAAAACGGTTTTATATTTTCAGCTACTTTTTCGTCTTTTTTTGTCCGAGTCACCTGACCTGTGTGGGCGTTTTACACCTTTTACACGTTGCCCAACACAATGTGAAATTTTTGTGTTGCTGTGCATGAGGTGAAAAACTCGCTGGTGATAGTTGAGGTATAAAAAAATGTTATGATCCTTTATTAGCGTGGAACATTTTTTTATTACGAATCTAAAGATTGCTTTGAGAACGTAATGAATTGAAAAAAAAAACAATAAATACGAGTCAAGAACTCTACTTTATTCATTAACGTTGATTAATAACTATTTAAGGGAATTTTGAAGCAGTAAAAAACACTTGTACTTGTATTGAGAAATTAAGAAATGAAAAAGTTTTAATGAAATGTAATTCACATAGCAATTCAATAACTTGCCAAAAATACCAGACATTTCTTACAAAAATAAAAAAAATGCAACATTTCTAGGAATGTGTGGCAATTCATGAAATAAAAAAGAAATATTACACAAAATTGCGGGTAATTTCTAAAAAAACTTCCAAACTTAATAGATTTTCCAACTTTTTTAAACGTCTTGATATTTCTGAATTATTTTTATCTACCTTGATATCAAAAAATCTAATGAACATCAGCAAATTTTTATCGAATACAAAAATTTTTTTAAAAATCATTCTAACTTGATGAAATTTTTATAAATATCAGAGTAGAAACTAATATACCCAAAAAATTTTCTTATTTGCTTATTAATCGAGATAATAATTTTTGTAAGATTCTGAATATAGTAGATACTGCACAAAATTTACCTAAAATTACGATTTTGGTTACAAAAACCACGCCCAAGTTTTCATCAAAATGAAAAAGAAATTTATTTTGTCACAAAATTAGGAACAAGTTGACAAATATTTACACAGACGAAGAACTAGGACAAAATAAACATTGATCCGCAGGTTTTATATTTACGCAATATAGCAAATGAACAAAATATATAAAAAAGAACATCTCACAATATATAAAAAATACTACTGCGGGGTAACAATCCATGATCTTTTTTTCAGAAATGATTATGTTTTTGATAAAAATCCCACTCTTTTTTCTTAGTCGTCAATACATTTAAATTAAAATTAAACGTTTTACAAGTTTTTGAACGTTCGTGTAAAAAAAAAAGAAACAATAAATCTACAATTTTTTTCACTTACTCAAACGATTAAATCTATTCATGATAACTTTTGGAAAAGCCTAAGAAATACCCAATATCGGAACCTTCTGTGTATTCCTCACTTTCTCCGGTAAAAAGCTTCTTCATCCTCATGCTTGTATTGCTCTATAACTACCTCGAGTACTCCAGTATCATCCGCAGCAAATTGAACTACACGTTCCTCAGTGCTAATATTCATTTCAGAACTATTCTCCATCTCAGGCACAAAAAACAGATCTCGCGTTTCAGAATTTGAATGTATCTTCCATTGGTTGGGCAGGACTCTTACGCAAAAGGTCATCCAGATGGAGCTTGACAAGCTCATTAACGTTAACTTTCTTCGTGGACTTCCCCAAAATCCGGTACTGAATGTCATCGAAAACCAAATGATTGTACGCCATCGCATAGTCAGCAACATAAGGAAGAGTAGCAGCAGTCCATAGCGGAAAATCTTTGAGAAGTTGCTCCAGCTCTTCAACCAAGTTTTTCGAATAAAAAAAATTGTACTCTATACCAACGATCATTGGATTCTGCTTTGCTTCGCGCATGATACCAGCAATGAACTGATCAATGTTCTCAGGCCCACCTTCCTCTTTGCTATCGATTGGCTTGATGATGTTAGCGGATGATTTCAAAATTTTCTTAAAACTTATGTCCAAAATCTCGTCCGTTTGTTGCATTTCGGAGATGAGTTTTTCCAATTCTATTCTTACCTCGTTCACCACCATCTTAATCGAATTTAGTTGGACAATTGAATCATGGAAAGGATTCGCAGCGATGGCACAGACAAGGACCGAAAGCTTCCTGAATTCATCAACGGATTGGCAGTTGGCAAGAAGGATGACGCAGCGG